>CAUYRH010017861.1:0-40635 GCA_963574655.1 Perodicticus potto
AGCTTAATATTTCCAAATACTCATGCTATGTTTGTGATTAATATTATAACAGTATGGCTCGGCGCCTGTGACTCAAGTGGCTAAGGCGCCAGCCACGTACACCTGAGCTGGCCGGTTCGAATCCAGCCCTGGCCCGCCAAATAACAATGTCGGCTGCAAACAAAAAATGGCCGGGCGTTGTGACGGGTGCCTGTAGTCCCAGCTACTTGGGAGGTGGAGGCAAGAGACTCGCTTGAGCCCAGGAATTGGAGGTTGCTGTGAGCTGTGAAGCCACAGCACTCTATCCAGGGTGACAGCTTGAGGCTCTGTCTCAAAAAAAGAAAAAAAAATATTATAACAGTATAATTTGAAAATATGGTTTTATTTTTTGAGTCAATATTCAGAAATTAAAAGACAATAAGGTCTTTGATAAGAGGCATAATCCATATTCTACATTGTGGAAGAAATTAAATAAACTTGGATATTTAGTAATTCTTTAAAGGTCTTAAAGTACACATGATGATAATAATACTGAAGGCATTATTTTTACTTTGTTTAAATTAATTTATTAAAGGATTTTTGTTAAACGTGATATACCTACTTACAATATTTTTTTAATTTTTTAGAATAAAGAATTTTATATTTTAAAGTTTGGTGGCATAAATGAAGAATGATAAAACATTGAAAAATAGAAATGATTTATTTCATTTAAAATCCTAAAACTACCATACTACTATTTTATAATTCCATATAAATTACTGTTAGCTTATAAACCATCACTTGTCAATTAAATTCTTGCATTCATATTATTAATATAACAATTTACCATATTATTCCTACTTCATTACAATATAATTATTTCAGGAAAGCTGATGCCAGTCGTCTGTCAGAAATATAAAACTGTAATCAGAGACTGTTTAAGCTTATTGGAAATTAGTCCACTTTATTTAAAAACAAACAAATGGATGATTAAAAAAATAATTTTAGAGACTCTTAAATTACTCATATTTCATTAGTTTGTAGGCAAACAGAAAAAAAGATGAAACTGACACAATATAGTAAGGATGTGCAGGAAGAATATTTTAATCTTGTGAGTGGAACTATAACATGTCATACCATATTCTATGTATCTATTACCAACCTATTACACGCACACGGCACAAGACATATCTATTTTAAAATAAATTTTTTTTCACCTGAATAAAATGACTGTCTCTTTCTTTCCATTTGATAGTAAGGAATTTATTTTGTTTATGTATTAAAACATTTAACAACATTTATCTATATTTGCTATGTTAGGTGCTGTGCTGTGCATTGGGACTAAGTAGATAATTAGGGTATACTTTGGATTCTGATATTGAGGACAGACCTTCCTAAGAGTTAAGAATTATGACAATAACTAACTTAAATAGTAAATTTTAACTTGATTCCAAGAGTAATCAAACTTTCAGAGTTGATTAAACGAAAGGCCCATTCTGGTTAATGTGATTTTTATTCATTGAGACATCATTAAGAAATAACTCAATGAAATCCTTCACTATACTTTCCAAATTAATTTAAATCTCTAATCATATTCTGTTCCTATCACTTGGGGGAAGATCCCAGGTCCTATTTGCATCTGCCTGTATTCTGACATTTCATATCCAATTAATCTTTCTGCTGCTTTCTTTCCAAATAGTATTTTGCTTAATTGAAATATACCACAATCTTGTTTGTATATTTGACTGTATGTGCATGAGTCTGTGTGCGTGTGTATGTATGTGTAGGGAATCATTATAGGAAAGTAATGTCTATACCAGACTGATTCCAGTTAATGAAGAAAACAATAAAAGTCATCCATTTGGTTTAATCAGCACGGTGCATCATCTGCCGTGTTAAAGTTATAAGTCTTAATATTACAGATGAGGCTACTGATGAATTATTATGTGCACTTCACTACGTACAATGAAAGTCCAAGGAGAATTTTTCCTTAAAGGTAGAGGTCATTTTCATTGCCCATTCCATGGAAAAGGGGATCAGTTTGGGATAGAAAGTAGAGACTGGGAGGTAGGTCTTAACCTGGGTTACAGATTTTTAAAAAGTTCATTTTCCTTCGAATCTTAGGCAATTAGGTCTGGTCCCACGGTAAATTACACCCAGAACACTTCGATGGTTGTGATATGCATGGCCTAGAAGGAGACTGGTAGGTACGTCTGTCCCTGTCATAAAAAGGAGTTGAGATCTAGGAAAGATGATTTGCTCACAGGGGGTCCTGACTGTCGATTTTCAAGAATAAAACTGTTTCTAATGGTAGCTATTGTAGAAGTTTTGTGTTCCTTCTTTCACTGATCCAGAAATTTAATGGCGTGCCCACTGTGTAACAGTGGCTGTCACATTCGTCTCATCATGAGCAGCAGTCTGATCTGGGCAGGCTTCGTCCAGTGCAAGAATATCCAAATTGTGGACAGGGGCTGCATGTTGATTTTGTGAGGACTTTTTTATTTATCTGCGGTGCCAGATGTCACTAAAAGTATAAACTATCACACAAAGTATGAACGGACTTTTTATTGCTAAGCAGCTTTCATTAGTTCTTATGTATTTAATGTGTGGCCCAAGACAACTCTTATTCTCCCAGTAAAAAAGAGAGAAAGAACAAGGTTGGAAACCCCTCCTAAGTGAGAGTGCAAATTGGTTCACATTTATTGATTCCTTCTCATTCTAGAAACCAAAGATGCACTTGTGAAAAACAAACAAACAAAAACACTGACGCCGTCTCTGCTCTCACTTAATCACAAATACGCAAATGCAAAGTGCTGTGAAGAGCAAAGTAGGAGCCAGGCTGTGAAAGGATCTTCAAACCGCAAAGCTGATCTGGGGAAAGATGTGAAGGATAATCAGAGCAGAGAAGCAAACACGAAGCTTCTCATCTTGGCTGCACATTGGAATCACCTGAGAGCTTCGAAAACCAATCCTGACACCCGGGCCTCATTCTCAAACACTCTGATTTCATGTGTCTCGGAGGCTAGTAACCATCAACGTTTTCAAATCTCCATCAGCCAAGGTTAAGAATGGCTCATTGTTCTAGGAAGTAGCAACAACATAGGAAAGGCCGAGCATCGGATGGAAAAAAGTTGATATGTTTACACATCTAAAAATACCCCAGCAAGGGACCCAGGAGAAAGACAAGGAAGAATGAAAGAGGGCTCAGAGGGTCCTTGGCAGTGGGGGAAGCTGTGTCCCCAGGTGGATTTTATGAGGACTTTTTTGCTTATCTACGGTGCCTGATATCACTTAAAAGTATAAACTATCACACAAAGTATGAACGGACTTTTTATTGCTAGGCAGCTTTCATTAGTTTTTATGTATTTAATGTGTGGGCCAAGACAACTCTTATTCTTCCAGTGAAAAAGAGAGAAAAAAACAAGGTTGGAAACCCCTCCTAAGTGAGTAGTGCAAATCACTCAACAGAAAGCAGTGGAGACAGAAACTTCAGCTTAAGGGAGGGGAGGATTTCTGCTGATGAGATGAACATTTCATGATTATCAGACGTCAGGTTGATAGCTGGACCAATTCTCACCCAATACTACTAACTAATAGATGATTATATGCTGTTAATCACTATAAACCACTGTTCCTAATGAGTGGTTAAAAATTCTTCATTAAAAAATTAAATAAAAAATAAAAATTTGAAAGTATAGCTAGTAGAAATGGCCTCTAACAGTGACAAGAGATCTGTGAAATTATCACTCATGTAACTTCCTCTGGGATTTTAAACTATATTTTCTGTCTTTCCAATATGGTAACAAAATATCCCTTACACAGATAAATTATGAAGCCGTGAGTATGTAATTGCACATGTATTGAAAACAGAGAGTGCAGTAAAATATTAGTCTTCAATTAGTAATAATGAAATTTCACGCAATAGCATTTTTCTGGGACAATATGATGTCGATTAATTGTAACTACACTTGTCTTATGAATTCGGTGCTCCCTGTGGTAAATAATTTTGCATATTTATCTTCCTTGCTATTCAGAGCTTACATGAGAAGAGGATACATGGCTAAAAATAAAAGATAAAGAATGGGAGACAATGTATGTCCAGTTGGATGAAAGATTTATTAGTGATTAAACTTTCAAGAAAATCACCAGCAATGATTAAATAAATAAAATCTTCACCAGAAAGTGCAAAAATATGAATACAAAGAACTAAATGGTCAAATTAGGTGAATTCTAATTAAAGTTGTTCGCTTAAATTGCAGCAGCACAGTGAATCTTGGGGAGAAAAGCCTTTCAGAGGATCTGAGTTGCTGGCTGGCTGGCCAGCATCTTTCCCTGTGTCTGCTAGGGACCAAGATTTTTGTTCAATTATCTTTTCTTTCTATACCACTTAAGTGCTTCAGAGAAAGCTGAGACAATACAGATTATGGAGGGGAGCCCTGGTTTACTAAAATCTAGTAAGGTCAATGTTAACCCTACCTCTATGAAATTGGGAGCTTGGTTTAGAAAAGGGGGCTGGAGTAGATCAGTAAAAGACATTGCTCTTTATCCAGATGTTGGATCGGGGTCAGTCACACGACCTTCTCCAAAAGGAACTGCACCAAAGACTCTGTACAGCTCTCCGAGTCTTTTAAAATAGTTCCACTAGAGATATTCTTTACATTTCTGTGAATGTAAAGGCTCAAATTTCTGCATCGTTTCAACAACACAGGGGAGTCTGCCTGAGGATGAAATTTGCAGAATTGTACTACAGAGAGATGAACAAACAGCAGCTCTGACATCTTTCAGTTGAAACTCTTTTTAAAACTGTAGATCTTCCAATTATACGAGCCAGTAGGTCTTCCTTCCTGTCTCAGCCCTTGTAGACTGGTTTGTCTGCCACTTGCAATGAAGAGGCTGAGATGATATCCACTTAATCTGAAGACAAAAGTATAATTCTTGATTCTGACCTTTTCCCCAAATTCTCTCTCTCTGTTGTGTCCTGCCCTATAGATTAGATTCCTCTGCAATCTGCCCAGAACTCAATCTTTCAATGAACCTTTCAATATAGTTATTCTTCCTTTGTTAACTCCCTACTATAAAATTGTTGTTTTAATAAAATGTAACACTTCTCATTTCTTTTCAGTAGGAGCCCAAGTGACCCACAGGTGTTTTTGATGCAGCTCCCGCTACACAGGCCGGGCATGGGCTGCATCTTCTGGACCTGAGAAGGCTCATAAACAAGACTGGTCAATGGTTCCCCTTGGCCACCACTCCCCAGCAGGGGGAACACCCAAAACATGCCCACATTCCTACACAATGGCAGTTATAAATAAACTTCTGCCCATGGCCCCTTGGCGCCAATGACTGTGACTATCCTTTAGACATACATTTCATTTCCCCTAACCCCTCTGTGTGCAGGAAAGAAGATATGATTAGAAACTGTACATAAACCCCAAGAGAGACCCCAAAGCACCCCCTGCCTGGGCACTTTCCTCTTTCTCTCACCTACAATAAAGTCTGTCCTTTCACTTACTCGTGGACCACGAATTCCATCTTCAGTTCCTGAGACTATGAACCCAGCAAAGAAATTCTGGATTCAGTGTTGGCCAAAGGCAGTGGGAGCAGGGAGGAGAGTTGGGAAGAGGTTGGTTGAAAGATTCGAAATTTCAAATAGATAGGAGGCATGCACTGGAAGGTTTGTATGACGTGGAAACTGGAGTTAACAGTAACTGTATGCCTGGGAAAGGGGAAGAGACTGCACGGGAAGTGTCCTCACCACGGAAAGGATAATGAGGTACGGAGAGAGTACTTCTACTTTTCTCGAATGTTACTTGGCTTTTATACAGTCTGCCATAACAGTAATCCTCTGATGCTCAACAAAAAGAAATTTCTTATTTCCCTAATAATTACCATTTTGAGAACTACGGTATGTTTTTTAAACATAAACTGTCATTTAATGATGTCTTTTAAAAAGACAAATGTGTTAACAATAGCATATTGCATATTTTTTAAAATGTTCAGTAGTTTTTGAATGTTCTCACCACAAAAAAAAGTATGTGGTGACCGATAGGTTAACTGGTTTGTTTGGTGATTCCTTTATGTCCACATTTATCAAAACTTCACATTATATCCCGTATATCTATACATGTGTATTGTTTGCCAACTAAAATGAAATTTCAATAATAGGCAGAAATAGAGTAAATGAGAAAAGCTGATAAAGATGAAGACACGGTTGTTATCAGGTTTCTTTACTTAAGATAATCAGAATATTCCATCAACCTGGTTAAGTCAGGTGTCCAGGATAAGCCCAGTGCTAAGGAAGTTCACCGTCTTTGTGGTCTATAGAACGTGTGCTCCTCTCCTCCACCCCTCGGACCAGTTTGACAAATGGTCAATCTCAGCTGGTCAGTGTTTACGCTCTCCTGCGTCCTCAGCCCCTGGGCGATGGTGAAATCCACTTACATGTTACATTTTCCTATCTAGTAATCAAATATCAATCATATTTAGAAAAGTTTAACGGCAAATTCCAGAGTGTTTACAAAACTACTATTATGGGAAAGAAACTGCATTTGTATTTTTACAACTTATACTGGTTTTCCCAAATTGTTTAAAAGTGAAGGTGGCCTCCTGGGGATGCATTATTTACGGGAGTTGTGAAGGCATGAAGAAAAAAAGGCTGGAAGTGCTGCATTTGCATTAAAGCACAGCTTTACTGCCACACAAACAGTGTCTCTCTCGAAATGGAAATTGTTAATAAATCTAGCCCTTTATGGCTTTGCCTTGTAAAAGCTTTTTGAGAGGAGGAGAGATCATTTTCCCCCGATGGAACCGCACCATCATTGTTCAGCTACAGCAAATGGAAGAATGACCAGGGAATCAGCAACGCACTAGTAATGTTTCAGATTGATGGGTTTTATCACCCGTGGAACTTGAATGAAACCCTCCTGGTCTTTTTAATTCTCTTTCTTGGAGGCTAAACTTCAGATTTCCTCTTTCATGTGAAAAGACTTTAAAGTGACTTTTGAGTCCGAGTGCAGCGACCATGGCGGTGCATCCCCAGCAGCCTTGACATCTGTGCCGGCTTCTGCGTCTCGGGCAGCTTCCCCGCCACTGTTGGAAATGTGCCGTGATCATCAGATAGTCCTCCACGTGGAAAAACCCAGGGCAAAGCAACTTCCACCTTGTTAAGACAAGCACTTCCAATACTGAACATTAAGTGACAACCATGAAAAATTACAAAAATATCTGAACTTAATTATTTTCACTCCTGTCCAGTAAATTATACGATTTCTATAATTATGCAGGTTTAATACCAAAAGTAAAAAAACAAAACAAAACAAAACAAAACCTCTCAGGTTAAACATGAGAATTCAATGACTGCTCCTCATGGGCAGGTGACAAAATCCTCCAGTGACCTATTTGCTACTACTGTCCTTATATAACAACACTCACAGTCTAATCTGGCAAAATCTAAACATTTAACTAGAGGTTAATGACAGTCTGTCTCCTGATATTTGGTATGTAGTACATGCTATCATTACTGAACCAATTACAAAATATTTCGTATTTTACTTTATTTTCCTTCTTTTTAGTACATAAACATAGACATATGAGATCAATCTGTCACAAACACAACAAAGCAAAATAGTTACTCATTATTCTTTGGTCTTTTGCCTCCTATTGCTTTGAAAGCTCTAAGTGTTCTTGTACAAAAGAGCCTAAGGATAACAATGATGACTTATTCATTTTCTTAGAAATACTTGTATGGAAATAAAAGTTACATATATCCTTTGATTTATCCCTCGGATTGATATGTGAATGAAATGTGTATGGCTGAGCCTTGCAAGCTGAAGTCACCCTCCCACAAAAATAAGAAAACATTAAAACAGTGAGGGCCAAGTATATTTCCAGACTCCTGTTTCAGATTGCTTCATGAATTGCATCATTTAATAAGTTAACATATCACTCGGTTAATTATATTATCATAAAGAAAGGGAGGGCAAGTGGAAATGGGGATAAAGAAAAAATAAACCATCTAAAGCACATACAGGTATTTGTTTTGTCATAAAATATAGGAGAGAAAACAGGAAGCATTGTGACTGTAAATCATATTTTAAATTGGAATCTGTCACATTTAGCAGTAGATGGACAGTTCTTAATCTTTATCTACAACAAAAGCCTCTTTAGCGAAGTTTTCCCTTTTCTCTCTGCATTTGCATCTATCTTTACCTCCAGTGAGCTTGAGTCCAGCCAATTTCTTTTTTTTTTTTTCTGCTTTGTCACAAAATGGGCGTTTCCTTTATTGACCGCTCTTTGCACTTGGCAAATGATACAAACAGTTGAGAGCTCTCAGTTTTATAAAGCCCCTACTCAGCTCTGCAGGCCCCTCTTTATGTGCCTAAGGGCACAGCTCAGGTTTCCTGGGGCTCTTACTATTTTCTTCCCACACCCCAATGGATCGGTTTGTGCACCTGACTTTGGAAGCTGGTTCTCTAAGCCTTTTATCAGCCACACGGCCAAAGGCAAAGACCTCTCTGTCCCCTCTTTCTAATCCTATCTGTCCTGATATCACAAGCAGGAACCCTGGGGATGTGTGACCTCACCTAAATTGGTCTCTCCTCACACTTAGATCTTTTTTTTTTAATAATTTTATTACATCATAAATTTGTACAGTCCAGCCAATTTCTATCCAGCTGATTTCATTTCTAGGTATTAATTATTTTCTGTAGAAGCTAAAGTTGGGGGTACTGCTCACCATCCAGTCCTCTCAGTGGCTGTGTCTGGGCCTCCCCTGGGGCACAGCTTCTCAACCCTGTTTCACGACATATTCCGTAAGGAAGCTACCACCTTCCCTGGCTCTAGCAGGACATGTGTGTGAAGTTCAGCAAGTCATTGCACTTACATAGCACAAATGTAAATGTGGTTTGACAGAGGCATTTGGAGATTTTCAAGATGATTTTTAACCCTTAAATTCTAATTTCAAGAGCTTAGGGTTTTGTTTTGTTTTTCTTCAAAGGAAGATGAAGATTGAGAGTATTGAGCAGTCAGGATTCTGCTGAGTCTCAAGGAGCATTAGAGGAGAGTGAGTGGGTAATTTTTAATCTGGAGGCGCCTCCATTGCTTTGGTGAGTCATTTAGGTTCTTATTCTTCCCACTTTCTTGGAAATAACCTCTAAAATTAGTCATGTTTGTAATAGGTAGAGCTGGATAAAGCTTGAGAACCACTGCTCTAAAACTTAAAAAAGGAGCTCTAAGAAAAACCATTAAAATCGTAAGATTTGTTAATAATAGGATCATATTCTTCTTAGCAAAGTATCTCAAGAATGGAAGAAAAAGTATCCAATGTACTCAGCCCTACTATTAAACTAATTTATAGCTTTCATATGAAGGCTATAACCCAATTATAGCACAAGACTATGGGGAAAGGGGCAAGGGAGGGGAGGGAAGGGGGGAGGATGGGTGGAGGGAGGGTAATCGTTGGGACCACACCTATGGTGCATCTTAGAAGGGTACAGGTGAAAATTACTAAATGTAGAATATAAAGGTCTTAACACAATAACTAAGAAAATGCCATGAAGGCTATGTTAACAAGTTGGATGAAAACATTTCAAATTGTATATAAAACCAGCACATTGTTCCCCATGATTGCATTACTGTACACAGCTAAGATTTAATTTAAAAAATTATAATAGGTTCATAGGAAGTGCCTCTTCAAAAAACTTGACTCTCCCACTTTGTTTACAAAAAATGGAATATTATACCTTATGCTTTAAAATTAAATAGAAAAGCCCATTCTAAACATATCAAAGAAATGCTGTATGAAGGGCGTGTTAACACAAAATAACCCACTCTGTAAAATATCTTCAAGAGTTTTATTTTGAGCCAGGTTTGAGGACCATGGTCCACAGCCACACCCAAGAAACCTTGAGAAAGTGGACTTACTGTAGTTGGGTTACAGTTTGGCTTTATACATTTCAGGGAGTCAGAAATTATTCTTCAGTCATAAATCAATGCATGAAAGGCATATGTTGGATTGGTCAGAAAAGGCCTTTTGGTTTTTTTTTCAGACAGGGTCTCACTTGGTCACCATGATAGAGTGCCGTGGTGGTGGCGTCATAGCTCACAGCAACCTCAACTCTTGGCCTCAAGCAATTCTCTTGCCTCAGCCTCCCAGGTAGCTGGGACTACAGGTGCCGTCCTCGAGACCCAGCTATTTTTAGAGACATGGTCTCGCTCTGGCTCAGGCTGGTCCCAAACCCATAAGCTCAGGCAATCCATCTACCTAGGCCTCTCAGAATGCTAGGATTGCAGGCGTGCGCCACTGCGCCTGGACCCTTAAATATTCTTTGATTTGTAATTTTTTAAAGAAATGAAGTTTTGTCTAACTGTCTAACTTGCTAATGCCGTAGCCCTTTATTACAGTTCCTATGGGTCCTGACCCACAGGTTGAGAACAGCTGGCTTGGAATGATTAAAATTAAGATAAGGAAGTCAGTTAATCAGAGGCAAGGCACCAGACATATCCAGATGCAAGTGATTTATTAAGTAAATTGAGGACCTGCGGTGTGCTCTAAGCCTTGCCTTGCATGCCCATAGGCCTGTTAATGAGTTACAAAGGATGCTCTGGGTAGAGGGAGCCTGACCAGGCCTGTCTGTCCTCCCTTCTTAGGGCCACTAACTCAGCTTTCCTGTATTTCTGGGGCCCCATTGGCCAAGAGCGGGTCCATTCAGTCAGCTGGGACGCTGAAGATTTTATTTTAGTTCATAGGCAAAAGACAACTTCTGACTAATCTTGAGAATCAAGAAACTATTTCTCTCCATTGCTCTTATTCTGGAGTCTGTATTTCTTAACCTGGTATACAAGGCTGTCTGCATAGAGCCATTTCTCTGTTCTCTTCAAGCTCTATTAAAATAGCACATTTTTTTACTTCCTAAAATAAGCCATGCTGTTTTTTTAACTCTTTGATTTTACAGAAGCTTTTTTTATTTTTCTTTACAAATTATCCCCATCCACTTCCACCAGCTTCTTTTATTCTTTACATCTCCAGTTAACTGATATTAGTTTTTGAAAGACTTTCAAAACAGCCTCTCTTCTTCTCCATTCCCTGACTTGACAATCTCACTGTCCCTGTTGGTTTCATGAGCTCTTCTGTTATCACAGCACTTGCCGCACTGGTTTGGGATTTTTAATTTACCCTTAATATAACCCTTTGGAAAAACAGTTGTAAACATGGGTGCCATACTGATAGCATCTGAAGGTCTTTTACAACTACACAAATGTCCAGAGATTTTGGTTTCTTTGCCAAGGGTATAACTCAAATTTTGGTATTTCTTAATTCTTTGGGTGTTTCTAATGTTTAAACATGTTCGAAATCCACAGCACCAGATAGTAAGTTCAAAGGAATCAGGTTTAGCATTGTTGTAACCAGTGTGTACAAATGGGCCTGGTACTCAGGTGGTACCCAACAGTGCTCTTTGAAAGAGAAGATCGGATGAACATTCTCATTTGATTAATATCTGCTTTGGAAAGAGCACCACTTAAATAAAAATATAGATAAATAGCAAGATATTGTTATTCTGATTTTTGGCTTAGATGTATAATATTTCCTGAGAAAAAAATAAGACTTTGTTAGCTCCTTTGTAATAAAGGACAAATATTTCTTTGAATGATTATCTTGGCCATACAATAACACTGACTTTCTTACGTTTTCAAGTGTAACATTTACCTTTTTAGCACACACACATGCATACATATATGTATATGTACACACATGTACAATCACACATTGCTGAGAGATGGGAATATTTCCTGAGAAATGCATCCTTAGGCAATTTCATCATTATGCAAACATCATAGAATATACTTACAGAAACTTAGGTAGTACATATGTTTAACAGAAAATCAAATTTACCTGAGCCTTTACTGAATATCAGTCATTCATCCTGCTGGATCTGCATTGCCAATATCAACAATGACATATTTCTTTTCCATATATGACCCTTTATGATGTTATGTGGCTACCATCAGATAAAGTGTGTCATCCACTGAACACTGCATACGGCATATGACTGTGTTCACACTCACACGTATCAACACCAATACATGTATTTTTTTCCTTTATTTACATGTTTTTGAGGTAAGATGATTTTCATCAGTTATGCAAAATTATAACACTGGTTTATATTGGGAGTTAGTACTATGAGGATAGCTGGTAGTATTTTTTTTGGATCAAAATATAACATTCAATAATTAATATCTCCTTTCATGTCATATTGATTAGACTCTACTCTGTTTCAATGGGTGCTTGAACTTAAACTCTAATTTGATTTGACATCCCAGTTGAGAAAGTTATTGAACCAGAGATCAATTACCCACTGATAACTATGTAAATGCCTTCTCATTACCACAGATACCTACACTCACCTCAAATTCCTTCTATTTTCAAATATTAAATTAGAGATAGTACATATGAAAATGAGGAAGCTGTGAAATCACAAATTCATTGCAGGTGCTCATATAGCTTATTAATTCATATAACAAATATTTCGTTTTCTATGGAGTAGGCACCAGGCAGTGGTTTTGTACGGGTTCCACAGTAGTATAAAATATAAAAGAATGAAAGAAAATTCTCCTTTCTTATGAAATTAACTTGCCAGTCAAGGAATCTAGGCAGAGGAAGGTAATGAAGAGTAAATTAACGATCTCTTTGTTGGGAGCTATAAGTACTGAGCAGAAAATTAAACAGGTGATGGAGACAGGAGACAGATAAATTCCATTGTATATCACGTGCACAGAGCTATATTTAAAAAACAACCCTTCCACCCATGTCAAACTGTCAATACTAACCGCACCTCCCTCTGACCTTGCTTTATTCATTTATTTACTCACTCTCATCCCCTTTCCTCGCTGGCATATAGTTCTCTTATCTAACAGCAACTCCTCTGACGTCCTCAGCATGTGTCATTTGGCAGAATGAACTAGAGTGAACCTATAGATCTTATTTCCCTTCTCACTTTTTTCCCATTCACTCCCATAATTTTCTACACGTACATGTACTCGATTGCTTATAAATTCTGCTAATTATACATGATTGGATGTCCAGTTTTACTTATTCATTCTAGGGGTGCTAATTAGCATAAGAAAATATGCTAAATATCCTTGGAGGGGGTGTTGAGCTATGTATTTAACGTCGAGGAAAAATTATGACTTTTATATTATTGTCCTTTGAATAGTAGATTTTCAAATTGAAATTAAATTCTATTATCATCCAGTATAATTCATTCATCAATGCTTGCATTTTTTCTATAAGTCACTAGCCAGTCTAATGCATGTAAATAGAAGGGTTGAAAACATCCATTGATGCTAATTGGTAATAGTCCAATGCAGAGTCCGACAGTTATGACTGTCAATGAGCTCTCTCTTATTAATAGAAGAATAAAGCTGGTGAAAAATGAAAATGGGTAGGATGACTAACAAAGGGATATCTAAGTAGGCAGAAATGCTAACATGACATAGCTTAAAAAAACAGAAAGGAGTTAGCCAGAAGTTCACCTGAAAACAAAACCCAGAGTGGGGAAAAAAAAAAAATCTCTGAAATCCATGAGTCCAAGTACCCTACAAGCACTGTTCCTGTGAATTTGAAGGGTAAAGTAAAGAAGAAAATTATGTTACCCAAAACCAAAGAAAAGTTATAAGTTGTTTTGTCCTTCTTAGATTTGTAATCAGAAAATAATATAATTAGAATGATGATATACCCTAAAATTAGGAACTCACTGTCTCTCGTATAACCTGCAACAAGGCTAGGTTTCCTCTCCCAGTGGTGTTTTCAAGAGAAAAAAATGAAGGAAATGTGACTTGTTAAAAGTAAAGTGTTAGAATTGTACCGCATAAAAGGTAGAAATTACCTGAGTATAAAATAGCTATGTTTTCATTAGCAAGCCAGAGGAAACCCAAGATGGAAGTCCTGAGAATCAGCAGGGAACAATTCCCTGCTTCTTCTCCGAACTCACATTACCTTTCATAAGCCTCAGAGACACAGCTGCAGACGCTTCCTGGAGAGAACAAAAATCTGCAAAACTCCAGTTGGCAGTACCAAGTAATTTCATATTTGTAAACGAAGACGATAAGAGTAGAAATTAAGTTATGATACACCAATATCAGGGATTACTTTGCAGAAAGTCTGATGAAGGTTAAATAACAAGTCTGTTACAGAAAGTGAGACCCAATAGTTTTTGGAATAGAGAATATAGAAAATAAATTAGGAGTTGCTAAGAATAAAGATTACAGAATGACATAAAAAAAAACAACTAAAGCTCTTGGGAAAGTAGAAACAAAAAGAAATTACAAAATTAACAGTCAGCAGCATTCTCTACCAACCATAAACAATTCCAAAGAATATCAACAATAATAAGGCAAAGCATTTTGCTACCTGGTGAATCTCAGCAAAAATAATACCACTCTATAAGTATGCTGAAATACAAGAAGCAGCAGAGGATACTATACGACGATTTACACAAAACCCTGCTCTTAGTGCGGCACCTGCGGCTCAAAGGAGTATGGCACCAGCCCCATATGGTGGTGAGTTCAAACCCAGCCCTGGCCAAAAATTGCAAAAATAAAAAAAACCCTACTCCTGAAAAATGGAGGGGACTACTGTTTTTATTTTTAACAATGACAACCCTAGCTCTGCTTCATTCCCAACACCTCTTCAAACAAAAACATTTATGACATCTAATCGAGTATAAAAATTCAGTAGTAAAACAGACCAGCTTCCCAACAGAACTTATTCCAAAACAGACACTCCCAACCCTTTTTAGGCCCTTCACTATAAGCCTCATATTAAGCACAACCTAACTCCCTCTTGGTGACGCAGCCCACAGTTCACCACAGTGTACTGGGTCTCCTTTCCTGTAGCAAGTTGATAAATCCAATTTTATTCAATACTCCCTAAATCACGTAAAGTTCACTGTCATGTATCATGAGAATTGGAAGGATTTTTTTTTTTGTAGAGACAGTCTCACTTTTTTGCCCTCGGTAGAGTGCCATGGCATCACACAGCTCACAGCAACCTCCAACTCCTGGGCTTGGGCGATTCCCTTGCCTCAGCCTCCCGAGTAGCTGGGACTACAGGCACCCACTATAACACCCGGCTATTTTTAAGTTTTGCAGTTCGGCCAAGGCTGGGTTTGAACCTGCCACCTTCGGTATATAGGGCTGGTGCCCTACTCGATGAGCCACAGGCGCTGCCGAGAATTGGAAGGATTTTTAACCGGTGGAAGACTCTCTTCCAATATGAAAACATAGGAATCAATTGTCACGTTCAAAATTTACCAAAGAAGGGGCAGCATTCTCAGCTCAGCATCTACATTTCTTTCTCCTCTTTACTTAAAACAGGGGTCACTTGGGTTAGGCGCAGTGACTAGGGTATCTGAGATAAATTATAACTTCCAATTTTATCTACTGGGCTGGGCATCAGTTCCTGCCATCTGGCATAAGTCAAGGATTCTGATCAAATAGGTAGACAATGCTTGATAAAATGGGTCAATAGTGCCTTGACTAGAATTTGTCATTTTTAGACATCTGAGATAGTATGCCCACAAAAGCAAAAAATAAAATAAAATAAACTGCATTTAAGTTTTAAGAACTTTAAATTCCCACTACCAAGAGAATGACATATCATTAATGGGGAAGCCTCTACAACCCAGTTTTCAAAAGAAGATGCATGGGGTCGGTGCCTGCAGCTCAAAGGAGTAGGACGCCAACCCCATATACTGGAGGTGGCAGGTTCAAATCCAACATGGGCAAAAACTGCAAAAAAAAAAAACAAAAGATGCATGGAACAGAATATTAGCTGAGCTAATAGTCTATTGTCTGGAGCCCTCAACATTTTGGGATTGCTTATATTGGCAGCAGAGGGTGACTGAGGACTGTGTCTCTGGAATAGGAACGCCACTATGAATGAAACATGAGGTCTACGTTCTTCACATGTCATGCTCAAATTATTAATTTTTATAATCGTGCAATGATATCTGTTACTTTGTGACTAATTCTATATTAATTCTGAGCCTGTTTCTCTCCCCCTGTGTCATCTACAAATGTTTTGGTGTCTTCGATACATTCACGATGTTCGTTGGTAAATGGGTCATTATCTTTTCTTCCAACACAAATCTAGTCACAATCCAGGTAATTTTATGATCCATGTAGATAATTTGTTTGTAGTAAATAATATCTCTCTTCATATTAAGAGATAATAATCTTGAATTTAGTCTGGCCTCTTGACTTGACTGATGCCACGGCACTCTACCGAGGTTGTCTGGGATACAGAGTTCAAGAAATCTTGCAGCTCTGACCTCACCAGCCTGGAATGCTGTCCTGAGAGCACAGGAAGGAAGCTAGTGTGGTCCATGGGAGGGAGAACAATGGTTTCCCACATAAAAGCCAACACTTAGGAGAAGTACTAAATCATTGTCTTTTTAAGCCACTAACATTTTCTGGATATTTGTTTCAAAATAAGACTTGACAAAAATTTTCATCCAAAAATTTTGATTCATTGTTTTTTAATAATCTCACTCTCAATAACCTTCTCTCCTCAATAACATCTCTTGGCATTATTCTCAAGCTTGTCATCATCCAGACTGTTCAATCGCTGATAACTTTGGGCCAAATATCTCACTTCTTCTACTAGGACTTCCCTTTTTTTTTTTTTTTTCCTTTTTCTATCACCCTTCAATCATTTGGTCTCTCCATTCTTTCCAGATCTAGTTTCCTTCAGACCCTTCTTCTTTCTTTTCCTGTCTGGAAGGTAACGATAAACCACTAAACCATTTTCCTTCTAACATGGTGATGTACCTTAGACAACTGCCTACCAAAACTCTTCACATTATCATGCTATTGGCTTTTTTCACACAATCAACTAATATTGGGAGCGTGGGTCACAAATGATTTCTCTTTTTGTCTTATTTCTTTTTTACCTCAATAATCAGACACGCAAGTTCTATGTTCTTTTACCCAATTGTATACATTGGGGAGCTGAGACCAAGACACTTTAATTAAGTTGTACAGAGCTTCATGGGCAATAAATGTTAGAGGCAAGATTCAGCTGCCAAAGACCTTGTGTTATTTATGTTTAATCAAACTAATTTATTTTATTCCATTTTATTTTTAATATTAACTTAGAGGGAAAATGTGAGATTAGAAATTAATGTGCTGAAAATAAATATATTTTCAGCTCTGAAATGATACCTTTAACTAGTCGTCTTTAGTAGAATAAAAGTAGAATGTGCTATATTGTGTCATATCATTTACTAGTAAGTAAATTGCAAATGACTTTCAGATCTAATTTCTACGGACTTCATTTGAAAAACAGTGAAATATTTAACTTCCTTGTTTATTACCCGCCTATGCTTCTTGATGATATGTATGAGAGGTAAATCTGACTTTAGGAAGTAATATAGTGGTCTTGGATTTGACATACGATGTTTTTCATGTATCATAGTATGTGGTTAACTTCCTGAGGCTTGTAAAGAGAAAACTCTATTTGTGAATATTTTTAAGTATAATAGTAAAGAATGTTTAAATTGATAGTCTACTAGATTAAAAAATGAAAATAATAATGAAATGAGCAAATTAATTTGTTTATATGTTTGGTTTCCATCTTTATACTTAGTGTTTATAATGAAGAAAAAGAGAAAATATTAGTTAAATTCAAGGGAATGAAAATGGGAACATGGGCGACCGAGCACAAGAGTCCGTGGTGGTCCCCTCCTCTCACCATCCATGGTCCTTTGTTTCTTTTTTTCTTTCTCTCTTTCTGCTTTCACTCATCTATCTAGTTTTGTATCCTACTTGTTAGTCTTTTGTGGACCAGGGCCTTTAATTATAATCTAAACTCTATGCTTTTCTTGCTTGTGCTATTTGGAATTATTTTTTATGTCTTCTGTGTTAGTTCTCATACACAATAACACTGCACAATGGTTGTCCTTTTCTGATTAAAAAAAAATCTGATACACCAGCTACAAAAAATACAGACAATAGCCAAGGCTTCAAGACAGGGCTACCGGAATAGGAAAACCAGAACATGTTTAAATGGACAATAAAGTTGAAACTCACACACATGAAGAGCAAAACCGAATAGCCTTTGATTAAATGTTCCCCAACAGAAAGTGGAAGTTTCTGAACAGAGGTGGGAGCCACTTTGCCGTGAACTTGCTCCCTGGAAGCGCTCCTGCCGTCACGCACGCGCAGTGGCGCGTACAGTGTCTAGCCTGCCTAGTTTGCGTCCTCGCTCATTTCGCTAGTTATATAGTTTGCTTTTGGTGACGGGTATTTGCTTTTTATATTAAATGTATGTGAACTAAAGGCATTAGTAAGGAAAGATAAAAAATAGCAAGTGATGTAATATAAAAGCCCTGAAGTTGAAAACAAAATTTGGGAGTGATCTGACACAAAGTCTTATCCTTGTACCCAGAATAACCTTATAACTTTCTTCCTCCTGTAATATTGGCTCTCAAAATTAAGGTAGACTCCATGGAATAATTTGAGTTCTCTACCATGAATTTAGTTCATCTAGTCCTTACCCCAGATTATTGGAATCAGGTAAGATATTGAAGAGTAACAACATCTTATTTGTGTATTTTTCCAAGCCTCACCTCTAACTTATCTGAGTCCTTACACAATATACATTTGTTGCAGTGAATCTTAGGAACAAAACAGTCTATTCTATATGTATACACACATGCATAATTATTTCAGGAACAAATATACATACATATTTCAAATGTATGTAAATATTTCTAATTATATATGTACATAATTATAACTTCAAAAAACTGTACATTTTATATGGGTGTACTTGAAGATAGAATGGTGCATGTTCTATTTTAAAGGATCTCCCACTACTGTTCTTTATTAGTTGACTTTTTTTTAACTCTGGCAATAGATCTATAAAAAACATAAATTTCCTTTCTCAAAAAACAAACCACTGAGCAAAAATAGAAATTTGAAGGGTCAGGCTGTCTCCCTTCAGCAGAGGCTGCAGAGCCCATGCCCCTGAGCAGAGCAGACCCTTCCCAACCTGGAGCAGCTGCTGCCTCGGTGATGGCTGCTAGAAGTCAAGTGCCAGTGAAGCTAGGAGGCTTGTTTACCCAGACCCCATAAGACAAACAATACCCACATGCTTTAGTCCTTCATTATCCTTTGCTATTATTTAAATTTCATACTGTTTTAGTCTCTTCAAAAGTTCAGAAATAAATACCAGCTTTACCATAAGAACCTTATACAAACAAGCCCTGACCAAATTCAACCAACTAGAGTGCGTAAGTTGCGAAAGAGCAGTGACAACATCTCACACCTTCGACCATGCCTGGCTCTCGGAGTTACCTGTTCCATTTCTGTACTTCTAGGCCAAATTTCTGATCCTAAGGCAATTTCTCAGATGTGACAATAAATATGGTTTACATTTAAACAGAGACAAAGAACTTTGAGTTTTTCCCTGGTGGCAAATCTTTATCCTTAGAAGATAAATGTGTTATTTTAGAAGTGGTCAGGACTTTTTTAGAGCCCAGCATGGCACGTATGGTTTTGCATAATTTTAGTATTACTATGTCAAGTCAAAATTGAAATGTAATTACAAAACATTTCTTTGTGCCCTAAACACTGATTCTGGAATGTTTATATTAATCCCAAAGTAAATTTTCAAAAATGATTAGGTAATGATGATATCACAAATTAAGCTACAGATAATTTATTGTATAGAGAAAATTGATTCTAGACTTTCCCAAGTTCACAGAACTTGTTTGTGATATAGCCAGATTTTCCTGACTTCTGGGATTTATCATTTTCCTACATCTTTTGATTCTCCCAAATAATCTAAAATATAAACTTGTTGCTTATCTTGTTGGAGTTATGAATCGCCTCTGCTTTTTTAAGCAAACACGTCAAGCCCATCACAACTGCTTTCTCAGACTTGTTCTTCCTGCAGATCCAGGTCCCAGCTGTACCTTCAGGGAAATCTACACTAAATTTTGCCTGTGTGTTATTGTCTCTTCATGGTTCATTTCATATTTCTTCCTTATAGCATATCTGATAGTTACAACTAATTATTTGTAAAATTTGCTGCTAAAGATCTACTTCTTTCTAACTTATAAATTCCAGAAGGAATCTTGATTCTCTGGTCCGCTGATACATCTTCACCACCAA
Source organism: Perodicticus potto (assembly GCA_963574655.1). Classification (NCBI taxonomy): domain Eukaryota; kingdom Metazoa; phylum Chordata; class Mammalia; order Primates; family Lorisidae; genus Perodicticus; species Perodicticus potto. The sequence continues at coordinate 20,134 of CAUYRH010017861.1, forward strand.
GCACAGTGCCTGTCAGATACAGGTATTCAAATTTTATGCTGAATAAAATAATGAACTCTCGCATATATTTTTGGATAATGGGGAAAAGAGCATAGACTATGGGATTCCATGAAATCAGAATTTTTATCTCTTTCTACCATACCTAGGTATGTTTTTATAAGCAAATTCAAATTTCTCGACTATATGTTGAGATAATTTATCCAGGTATTTACTAGAATGTTCTTTGGACATCTTATATTAAGAATGTACCTGGCAAATAAACATTAACTGAAAGTAGCTTACAATTGTATGACAGTTTGGAAGAATATATTACTAGCATATGAATTGCCATTCTATGAACGTCTAGTAGGTATTCTGAATTATTATAGGGAAAGCAGTATAATGAGGCTTAAATATAATGCCAGGGATATGAGACCCTGCATTGGTGTCTGATAGACAAGAACTCTTATCAAAACAACCTTAACATTAATTACTCTTAGCTTAACTAAATATTAGATAGGTTCTTTCCTGAATATAGTTTTTGACCTATCTTTCTTTGAGCATTTATTTTAGAAAATTTATAATTATAAATTATTTATCTGCCCCTATGATGTATATGTAATCCTTCTCACAGCTTCTCATCAGCTTTATAACCAAGTGAGCATCATGGTGAAGGCCTGGAGACCATGTCTTTGAAACTTAATCATTAAAGAAGATAGCATCTCTACCTCTGAGTCTTTGCATGAAGGAAGGAGTCTATCTTCTCCAGGTGCCAAAACACAGGTGGCCTGATGGCAGACAAAAACCTTTGCAGCCTCAGAACTAACCTACCATGTTGAACACATTCCATTGACAACCTCCTCTTTTTTTTTTTTTTATTATTGAATCATAGCTGAGTACATTAGTGCAATCAAGGGGTACAATGTGCTGGTTTCATATACAATCTGAACTATTTTCATCAAACAGATTAACATAGCCTTCATGGCATTTTCTTAGTTATTGTATGAAGACATTTGTATTCTGCATTTAGTAAATTTTGCCTGTACTCTTCTAAGATGCACCGTAGGTGTGTTCCTACCAATTACCCTCCCTCCACACAACCTCCTTCCTCCCCTCCCCTCCCTTGCCCCTTTCCCCATATTCTTGTGCTATAGTTGGGTTTTGGCCTTCACGTGAAAGCTATAAATGAGTTTCAGAGTAGGGCTGAGTACATTGGATACTTTTTCTTCCATTCTTGAGATAACCTCCTCTTTAACATCTTCCAGAAGTGTGTACTAGCTCACCCCAGTTCTTAAATATCCTCACACTTTTTGTTATAATAGCATGAACACAGTTTCTTTCCCCAAGTGAAAAAGCCTTGAAGAAAATCTTCCTCACTTGTTGTCCTTCAACAACTCCAATCCCATATGAGCAATTTAGTAACCATGGAACACGGAACAAGTTATTTTGTGCTCTAACCTCTTGTTTTCTAATTCATACAGTAGAGAAGTTCGCACTCAGCCATGTTACAAGAATTATGTGCCTGGAGTTTTCAATACACACTGTGTCTGATATATTAATTATAAGCACTAATTAATTATTAATTAATTGAATAAAGTACTTCAAACAATTATCAATATATAATCTTATATCGTATATTTATTTTAAAACCTGAAAACAAAGCTTCTTACTTCAAGATGATTTTGCAGTTAAAATAACTGTAGCCATTTAAGACTAATGTGGGGTTAATTTGTCATCAGGCTAGAAGTTCTGAGTAACTTTCTCAAGGGTACTCAAGAATGACCCAATAAAAATTGAGTATTCACAATTAATCTGAATTGATTGTTAAAAGGAATATGGAAATAATAAAATGGAGACAGCAAAATACATTTTCTGGACATTTAATAGAGCAAACAACTTAATTTTTTTTTTTTTTTGGTAGAGACAGAGTTTTACCTTATCGCCTTTGGTAGAGTGCTGTGATGTCACACAGCTCACAGCAACCTCCAACTCCTGGGCTTAGGTGATTCTCTTGCCTCAGCCTCCCAAGTAGCTGGGACTACAGGCGCCTGCCACAACGCCCCGCCATTTTTTTTGTTGCAGTTTGGCCAGGATCAGATTTGAACCCACCACCCTCTGTATGGGGGCACTGAGCAACAGGCGCCTCCCAAACAATATAATTTTGATTTCAAGTTGTTTAAGGAATATGCTCTCATCAAAATCTCTTAAGGAATAGGACTTTTAAAGATAAGGCCCAAAATATTTATTGCAAACAGCTGTCAGAGAATGACATCAACCTTAACAGACGCATTTAGAAAAATGAACTTCAGAAATTAGTATAGCACTTTCTTGTGAAGCCATTGCTTTTTATCTCAGTGTTATGCAATAGACTAAAACTTTCATATTCCTTCATATTCCAAACGGGTCATACTCTATGATATTAATAGTTGGGATTGGTGTTCTTAATTCAATTTTTTCTTTAAAATACATTATTAATTAAATCTTTGTTCTCTCCTTCTCTCCCTTGCATCTTTTTTGTCAGGGTATAGGCTGACATTTTCTCTACAGCTAGCTCAATAACGACAGTTACTGCTTCCTTAGAAACTGCTAATCTTACTATTAATACATTTTCCATACCTGGGTTGCACAGTGTGGGTTAGATTCATACCTGCAGATAAACCCTGTCATTCTTCCCACCTGCTATTCTATTTAATCACAATACGCTAATTTATATTCTATAAAATGCTTGCCTTAAATGAGAAATAAATAATGGAAGAAAGTGATATATTCTCTTACCATTGTCAATTCTAACTTCAAGATTAAACTTTTCCTTTCACATTCATAGAATCTAATGCCAAGCAAAGCTGTAATTACAGAGGTTTCCTTTAATGTTTCTTTTTTTTTAATGTTTCCAACCATTTACATTTCGTGAATAGCTGTTTTTAAATTTTCCAGTTTTGGGCAGTCAATTCAGTCCATTTCCTAACATAATTATACATTGTCTGAGAGAGGTCGGAACTGACAGCAGCCCATATGTTGAGCGACAAGCCAGGTTCTGTAAAACAGCAACTGAACTATATTGGTTATTTGTTTTCTCATTGTACTTGAAATTTCAGGTGATCAAACCCTTAAAACGTATTTTAGAATTGGGTGATTAAATCTTGTCAGGTAATTTTAAACCTTTAGAGGCATAATACCATAAAAACATTTTAATATCTTTGATTTTACTCTATCAAAAACAAATTACTTTTCCAGTATAAATATCTGGGGCTTACAATGAGCCCTATCTGTCAATAGCACAATATGACAGCATTCAGACACTTGTTCTCTGCAAAGGCAGTGACTTGCCATTAATCACTAAGCAACATTCAGAAACAATTTCCCCTTTTCTATTATCATGCAAAATGTGTTCAGGACAAAAAATGCACACAGAGAAAATTACTCCTCTGGTGAGATATTTTGACACACAAAATCTTTCCTCATCAAAGATGAAAAGCACCTTGTCACTCACTTCTAATTACTGGCTCATTTCTGTCAATGTGGAGAGACGCCAACTCCCAATGGCGATGTCACAGTAGCATTTACTAACATGCCGAGTTGAATTCGGCCTGCGAGCATCATTCGCTGAACTCAGCTGGGTCTGAGGCGATGCTCGCTGACAGGGTGATTTTTAATTATAACTATTAATCTTCGTTAAAGTCAAAGAAAGTACTTTTTTTTTCTTTTTGCATAAATATTTGCTTTTTTTTATCTTTGGTATCAATGGAGAGCTTCTTTCCCCATCCTTTGCTAAAAAGCCTGTGGCATTAAAGTGTAATGATTACCAACATTGACACCACAAGAATCAATTTGAAGAGTTGTAAACTTATTAAACATTAAAATAAAGCATTTCCTGTTCTGTGATTGTGATTAATATCCATAACCAAATGAGCTGGGCAAGAATGAAGGGTGTGAAGGTTGAGCAGAACAGATGTAAAGTCATTAACTACGCTGGGAAGCATTTGCTTAGAAGAATTATAATTCCGGCTACTCACTTGCAAAAGATTTTCCAGGCAGGGCATTCAGAAACAGAGAAATGAAAATAATCATTAGTGAGCAAGCCAGCAACGGTATTAAAGCTTTCAGGAGCTCCACTTTGTTCTGAAGCCAGATTCCAAGGGGTCCTATAGAGCCGATCTGTTAACGGTAAGGGGGGATGAGATGCTGGGTCTCAGGGTTTTCCTCTGGCAACTCCACATTCATGATACCAGACCTAAAACTTTCTTTAATAGTCTCTCCTCTAGGATGATTCTGATGGAAAAGAATTTCTAAGAAAAAGCATCCATAGTATATTACCAGTGGGGTACAGGAGAAAAATGTTATATGCTCCCTTACCTTTATATCATTGCTATTTGCATTGATTTGCCATTTCTATTTCAAATCAATTGTGTCATATTTGATTATCTGTGACTCAAAAATAGCATAATATTTTCATTCAGTAAGACTTTATGAGGAGCTGTTATGTTGCAGCCACTGGAAATACTAAGATGAATTGGAAACCATCTGTGTTCTTAAGGAGGCAAAGTTATTTCATATCACATCTCATTTATCTGGAAACATAGTATCAAGATTAGAGTTCAAATAATAACCAATGTCTTCTACCAGGAAGGCCCTAATTAGACTGTTTGATGTTTTCCCTACCTTTAATATTGGATTGCCTCTAAAAATTTCTAAAATTCTTTTCTTTTATCTCAACAAGTTCTATGAGGTAGTGTGGTAGCGTAAAGCCTACAAAATTTGAATGAGAAGAACAGAGGGTAAATTTCTTTCTTTCTACTATGTCACTTTCCAAAAGTATAAACTTTCCAAAACTTTATTTTGCCTATTATCACGTTTGCTTTTGTTCATTGAGTGTTCATTATATGCTGAGCATGATGCTAAACTAAATGCATATGTGTTTTCATGAAGTCCACCTAAGCAAACTCTGAGAAATGTACAGGCATCATATTCCTTCAGAGATAAAAAGGGGCTTGACAGTTAGAGCGATCAGGAACATTATACAGTGTCAAGGCATGGAGTGGAAGACCTGGAGAGCAGAGCGAAGCCGAGCTAATCTGACACCCAAACTCAAGCACTTACCTTTATGTCAGTTGGCCTCTTCCTGTTTACCTAATGTAGATCCTTAATTGGATTTTGTAGTCCCTTCCTCCAAGGCAAATGCAATAGCCTTTCAAGGAGTCTCTGTCTTAAATCTTCTCCCCTCAAAGCCGTCCTTCTTCAGCTGCCCGAGTTATCTATCTGAGACGTTGATCTCACATTCTACTGCTGCCCAAACCTCCCAATAGCACCTGAGGATCTCTTGAGAAATTCCCCAAAGCATAAACTCCCCCCTCCACCCTGGCTCGCTCAACTCCTGTACAGCTTCATCACTCTCAGAATATCTTTCTTATACCCCCTTTCCCCCAGACCTCGTTCCATGCTAGTAATTTAATCACAGTGAGAAAGGAAGGTAACTTGTTTTCACGAAATGATTGGAGAGTTCTGCTTAAATCTGAATTAAATTTTTTTAAAAAAATCTTTATACTTGGATATTATGAACACTATTAGTGGTTAAAATAACACATAGTTTTGAACCTTTGCTTGCCCCATGAACTAAAGTAGATCATACAAAAACCCAGGTCTTTCCCCTGTCTCTTTAATCAACTATCTCATCCATATCCTCTGACCAAATTCTACAGAAGAGTCTGGAGTTACTTTTTGCAAGGAGGTAACCTTAAATAAGCTTAAATAATTTAAACAGCACCGTGTGTACTTCTGCAAGCAAAATATGCTAAATATATGTTAGATAAGCTAGAAAAATTAGCATATTATGCTAATCTTATGACCACCTGAGTATGTGAGTGAAAATAAGAATTTATTATTGTTGTAAACTGTGATACTTAAGAAAGTTAATACCGTCAGTCTATTGATATTTCTGAGCTTTGCAACAAGCAATTCAATTTAGTTAAAATAATCTAATTAAAATTTAAGCACAATTAGCACATTAATTAAAATCTTAATTTATAAGTCCCACTTTTTTGTCTTTTATTAATATTGTATAATTTATAAATTTTATCAAAGTTTATTTTATTTATTATTTCATTTCCATATAATCTCTGTGGCACTTTTGTATGGATATTTGCTATTTTAAAATACGTAGAAAAACCTTGCTTCTTTTCAGTAAGTATGATTAACCAGAAATTGGCAGACCTTTGTTCTACATTGCTCCAATCATTTTGTAATTATGCTGTCATCAAATTTTTTTGACAGGTCAAGGAAAGATAATTTTTTTCCTTTATTTCAAGGCAACAAGTCTAGTGATAGCCCCAAGATAACAAAGCAAGTGACATTTGTAAATAAATGAACCATCAGTCATCATGAAAAATAATTCCTTATTTATAACTGTGATGACAAATTTTTCATTCACGATTATTTGTTTGTTATCCTTGCCGTGTTTCTTTGGCCCTTCATCTGGGGATGCCTATGAGATTTGCATTGATCAATGAAATATGAACAAAATTGACAAAATTAGTAGGATAATTGCCCAGGAGTGGTTAAACACATTGTGTGTTTTTGCTTGCCGTATTGGTGCTGTCCTCGGTTGCTCCAGCGGGTTGTCATTCAGTATGACTCCCAGAGGGAGAAGAAACACGGAACAGCTCTAAATCCTTACAGAACCTAGCACCTCAGCCTCCACCCATGAATATGAATGCAAACTAAACTTGGTTATTTAACATTTAGCTTCTTATTGTACACCATAAATTGACTAACAGTGTTGCTTAGAAATTTACATCCATTTCCACATTTCATTCGACAAATTATTGACAAATAACTTGACTGCTAAAAGCCCTTTGTGAAGTAGCTTGACAATCACAAATAATCAAATACTTAGGAGTAAATTCAAAGAGATGACAGCCTTTCCTACTAGAAACCACTGAACTACAAAATATTGCTGAAAGAAATTAAAGAAGACATGAATAAATGGAAAGACATCCTGTTCTCATGAATTAGATGACAAAATTATTAAGATGACAGTGCTGCTCAAAGCAATCTTTAGATTCAGTACAATCCTTATCAAAACCCCACAGCTCCCTTTCTGAAAAGAAAAGAAAACATCCATCAAAAAAAATTTATATAGAAACTCAAGAGAGTTGAATAGCTGATACAATCTTGAAAAATAAAAATGAAGTTGGAAGATTCACACTTTCTGATTATAAAACTTACTACACATGGATAGTAATCAAAACAGGATAGTATTAGCACCAGGAAAACACATTGGCCAAAAAAATAGAATAGAGATCCTGGAGATATACTTTCACATATATAGCACACTTATTTTTGACAAGATGCCAAGACCATTCAGGGAAATAGCAATATTTTTAACTAATTATACTGGAAAAACTAGATATCACATACAAAAGGATGAATTAGGAAAATTACTTTACATAGTAGGCAAAAACTTAAATCATACTGTTTCAAAGTCTTATATAGAAGAGCTAAAAGTACTAAACTGTTAGAAGAAAACATATGGAGAAATCTTCATGAGCTTGAGCTTCTAAAATCTTTTAGATAATGAGACTTGAAACACAGGAAAAAAATTAATTGAAGTTTATCAAAATTAATAACTTTTGTGTAGCAAAAGACTCCATTAAGAGAGTGAAAAAACAACCCATGGAATGGGATAAGACATTTTCAAATTATATTCATGGTAAGAATCATTAGCCAGAATATATAAAGAACCTAAAACTCAGCAACTTTAGTAATTAAAGATATTATGACTTCTCTTTTCTTTGCATACAAATGCTATAAATAAACCTTTCAGAGTCCTTTAATGACAAAAGTTGAGTATCTTTTTATCTGCTTACTAATCATTTGTATATCCTTTTTGAATATCTGTTTAGGTCTTTTGCCCATTTTTGATTTATTTATTTTATCTTTTTATTTATTTAGTTTTTATTTCTTTGCAGTTTTTGGCTGGGGCTGGGTTTAAACCAGCCTCCTCTGGTATATGGGGCCGCTGCCCTACTCCTTTGAGCCACAGGAGGCCGCCATTTGCCCATTTTTGAATTGGATTGTTTACTTTGTTTTATATATATATATATATATATATAGAGAGAGAGAGAGAGAGAGAGAGAGAGAGAGAGAGAGTGTTTTTGGTTCTCTATATATTCTGGGTGTGATTTTGGTGGGCTCAGGGGCAGTAGCCTCCCTCCAGGGTACATAAGAAGTAAACCTGGGCTATGAGTGTGCAGGGCTATTTCCAGTTATACAGAAAACAACAGCTGTCACTGTCTCCATTTATATTTCAAAGAATGCCCCAGAGAGAAAAGGGACCTAGGTAGAGAGCTCCCTCATGGTCAGGCCCACTAAAGGTGGTCCCCACCAGAGCAAGGCCCCGAGGAGCAGCTGGGGCAAGGTTGAACCCAAGACCTTAGAACAGCAGAGCAGCCAGCATGTATTTTCATCATTGGAGAGCCACAGACGTGTAACCCCGAGGGTTGTTCCATGAGCTATGTACACCAGACCGGTGGGGGCAGGGCCTCCCAGGGCCTTGTGGGTGAGGCTCCCCTAGCCCCAGTTAACTGGAAGGTGGAACATGGAATCAAAGAAACTATTTTTCAACCTGAAGTTTCAATGCTGTTTGCCCTGTGGGTTTGGTGCGTATGTAATACCAGGAACCCCTCTCTTCCTTCTCACTGCTCCCTTGTGGAGCGGGGATGTCTATCCTATGCTTTCCCCACCACTGCATGTGGGAAGCGCCTAACTTGCTTGCTTTCATGGGCACCCAGCTAGGGGAAAATCTGCCTCAACATGAATCATACCTTGAGTGTCACTCATATCTGATATAGAAGATATTTAATTTTTATTAATTTGATTTCAGAAAGTCTGGGGCACATGTTATGCTTGCATAATTTGCTTTTGTACAGACTGAGTCAAAGTTATACCCGTAAGTGTGCCCTTGACTCGGACAGTGTGCCCTGCACCCACCAGCTGTGAATTTACCCTTCAGATGATATTTGAATGAGACTTTGGACCTTAGACGTTAGAGCTGACACTGGGAATCTGGAGGGCATAAATGTATTTTGCATGGGAGGACATAAACTGTGGCTGGCTAGAGGTAGAATACAATGGTCTGGATGTCTGTGTCTCTCCAAAATTCACATGCTGAAATTCAAGCTCTAAGTGGTGGAAGTGAGGTGTAGGGCCTTTAGGAAGTGACTCAGTCATGAAGGGAATTAGGGTCCCTACAAAAGCACTGAAGAGAGCCTGCACGTCGCTTCTGCTACTTCTGCCTTTGAGAGTCATAGAGTTACCATCTGCGAAGAACAACCCTCATCAGACACCACATCGGACTTGATCTTGGCTTTTCCAGCCTCCATGATCATGAGCAATGGATTTGTTATTTGTAAGTTTCCCACTCTAGGTATTTTGTTATAGCAGCAAAATGAACTAAGGAAAGGGGTTTTCATCTTGTCTTAATAGATAAGGACCTGTAAGAGAAACTAAGTAATTTAACTGGTACACAGTTATTATGTGATAGAGTCTAGGATCTAATCCATGGTTTCCTGAACACAAAATCCATACTCATTTGGCTTCTACTGCTGTCTCCCAAATAACCACTTCTATCCTCATCCTTAGTCCCAAGAATACTGAGCATTTTTAAAAATGCATTTTGTTTTGTTAAGTCTTTTTTTTTGAGACAGAGCCTCAAGCTGTCACCCTGGATAGAGTGCTGTGGCATCACAGCTCACAGCAACCTCCAATTCCTGGGCTCAAGCGAGTCTCCTGCCTCCGCCATCCAAGTAGCTGGGACCACAGGCATGTTAAGTCTTTTTTAAAGCATATTACACATGCTAGTTTATTCTGTCCTTGCCACTCTGTAAATTAATTTTTATTCTGTTTTTATCGTACAAAAAGTGAGGTTTACAGCGTGTCAATTCTGTAACAATACACTTGATCTTAGCCAAAAGGCCGAGAAGTGATAATTCCGTAACAATAAAAAAGAAGCCCAGGATAAAACTTTTTAAGTCAGGTAGCTAAAATTGCTGACTCTAAAGTGAAGCTGTCTTGGTTCAAATCTGGCTCTACCCACTGACTTGCTAGTGACAGCGGGTAAGTTACAAAGTCACTTCAACTGTTTGCACATTAGTTCTCTCATCTGCAAAACAGAGATGATGAAACCTTCACCAACGGATTCTTCTGAGGATAAAATCACATTAATTCATGAAGTGTTGAGATCAACGCCTAGACATCAGACTTTTGGCAGACTTTTGTGGGGTTACATGGTTCGGTGTATGTTTAGTTACAGCCAAACACCAAGAATCTCACATTATTCGACTTGATATTTAAAATACATGATATTGACTGGGTGGTGGCTTATGTCTATAATATCAGTACTCTGGGAGGCCAAGCTGGGTGGATTGTTTGAGTTTAGGAGTTTGAGATCAGCCTGAGCAAGAGCGAGACCTCATCTCTACTAAAATAGAAAAATTAGTTGAGTGGGTGCTTATAATTCCAGCTACTTGAGGGCTGAGACAAAAGGATCACTTGAGCCCAAGAGTTTGAGATTGCTGTGAGCTAGGATGAGAGATTCTCTACCAAATGCAACAGCGTGAGATTCTGTCTCAAAAAAAAAAAAAAGAACTCATTATATTACATATGTATTTATCATACAGATGATATGTGTTATCCATTGAAGAATATGTTCCTGAATGCAACATCCAGCTAATTTTGTATGAAAAGTTTATAAATAGAAAATATTGTGCAACCAATATATGTGGATTTCAATAGAAATGATTTAATTTGAATTCGTTCTCCAATTTTAGAATTTTTGAAAATTTTGAAATTTAGAGAAAACATTTTAATTTTTTAATTTTTGGCAATAAGAAAATTGTGTTTAAGGGGGATTCTTATGAAACTTTAAACAAAAAGAGAAATGTTAATTGCAATATGAACAGATTTTTCCACCCAGAACTTTTTCTAGCTTTTTTAGATGATTGAACAGGTCAATTAATGATTGTTTAATTTTGTTTTGAATTTATTTCTGCATAGCGTAAGATATACATACAATCATTGCAGACAAAATTGTGAGGTCCTGAGTTTCCCCGATATAATCTAATTGTGTAATCATACACATAATCGGTGCTTACAACAATTTTCTAAATGCTTGCTTAAAAATAAATTTACATTTTGGCATTTGGATTTTAAATTTAATTTTGAAATAACATTTTCATTCAATGCTCTTCCACTTTATTGGTGTCTCATATTAATGTTGACCTGAGACACACAATAAATTAAGAGTACATTTCCTCAACATCATTAACTAGATTAAGGCATTCTATTTGGTGTAATCAGAAGAAATATAATGGCATTGAAAAAGTGGAACACTTGCTGTTAGGACTATTTTTTGCCATTTCATCCTTTAGTCCCTCAAAGTTTTTTAAAGGAGAGACGAGTAGGGTCTTAATATTGACAGATAGTCAAGTGAATCATAGGCAAGAGATGGGAACACAGGGGAAGTAGAATGTCTGGTTCTTCCTGATACCTACTTTATAAGTGTTCTCTGTTATTGTAACACTGAATAGTGTTAACTTACATTTATTATAACACTTGTCCCTTGAGAAATTATTTTCACACAACCTAATCTGATTATACAAGCAAGCCAAAACCCATTGTGATGAAAGTTTATTTTGTTATTTTGCATAAAGCACAATGCTCACTTCTGAGTTTTAATCTTCCAATGGGAATTCTTCATTGGTCTTCCATGATTCTCCATGCTGTTTCAGTTATTTGTTTTACTGATAAACTTCTGCATATATGTAGGCGTAGGTGTGCATGTATATATATTTTCAAGCTTACAAATAAATTCTATAACATAAAATATATAATACTGTTATTTATTTTCATTTCTGAAGAAAAATCTTCTCTACAATATTAGCGCATGCCTTTGCTCTTCCAGTTGCTAACATCTATTGGGTCACAGGTGTATGTTGGCAACTATTTTGAGTATAAAGGTAATGTTGGAATATGACAATAAGAAAAGAGGTAAATAGGGTTTGAGAAGCCACAGTGTCAGTAATACCAGAGCAATATTTGATGTTACATAGCTTCAAGTTCAAATGCAACTTCCATCTTTGACTAAAGTATCTAGTATCTTTGGTCAAATTCCTTAAGCTCTTTGAATTTGTCAGCCACTTATATAAAAAGGTATTCAATACCCAGGCATTGTGGCAGGTACATGTGGTCCCAGCTACTTGGGATGCTGAGGCAAGAGAATCACCTAAGTCCAGGAGTTGGAGGTTGCTGTGAGCTGTGTGACGCCACGGCACTCTACCGAGGGCGATGATAAAGTGAGACTCTCTCTCTACAAAAAACAAAAAAAAAGTATTCAAATTTGCCTCCTTAGATTATGAAATTGTATTAAATTGTGATAAACAAATTAAATTAAACACTTGGCACAAAATATATGGTTAATTATTGTTAGTTTTCTTTCCTGATATGTAATCAGCATGAAGCTTGTTATCGATATGTGTTCGTCATTGATTTAAGTAAAGACCCTTCATTCTTTCAAATGTTGAGGTAAGATACTCTTTTAAAATAGAAGCTCAATCTAATACCAAATAAAGAAGCTAATTATTTCTAACTCAAAGCCTGCCAAATGAAAAATTCTATTTGCTTTAATAAGAGTTCTATTAACGTCATGTACTAAAAACAATTCTGCTTTATTCCTTGTGTTTTTATGAACATTTATCAAATGCAATTTTATTTTTATGTATTAGAAAGCTACATTTATTAGATCTTAATCAACCTGGGATTGCTAGTAAAGGGAAATAAATATGCTCTTAAGAGTATTGATAGAACCTTAAGTAGAGTTCTTCCAGATAAGTGTTTGGAAAGTAAAGTCATTAACCCAGAACATTGTAAGTTCACAGAAATGTTTCTTGATCATGTTAGAAAGGGTTGTGGATGAATTATCCTATCCTGCTGACAATGATATACAAATATGGACCTAGTTTAATAAGATTAACTGGGAAATTTTGAACATGATAAATAAATAAGGCACTCTCTACCCTAATTTTCCAACTGGTATAGCAGAGATTTTTAGTTTTGGTCTCATCTACCTAAATGCTGAGTGTCAATCCCTTAGTAAACGCTTAATAAAGAGAGGCTCTTATGATTACTCTGAAAAACATTCATGTATAATTTGCAGAGATCTTGAAGTGTACTTGTTTAAAATTGTTTCTAATATTAGAAACGCTGCCAGCAACCCATTTTTTTTTGTTTAAGGCATTACATTTAATACAAAGAAAACATGTCCCTATTAAAATTATATGAAATATGGCAGATGCACTTGGTTCTATGGGGACAATGCAATATTAAAGGGATTTATTCCTGGTCACAGTCTAAAGAGGGGCAGAGTTATCCATAACATAAATGACTGGGAGCCAAAACCCCATTAAAGAAATGCAGTCAGTGAAGAACACCACTTTTCATAATTTCGCTAATGTTTGTAGCAAGCGTGGGTATCGAAACACTCTCCTTTCTCCAGACTACATTTCAGCCATTACCCCTGCCATTCCCCCCATAGTAGGTGTCAGAAAAAGGCTCTGCAGTTCTATCCTTTGCAAGTACAGGGTAATTTGGGGCTATCTGTGGCTTACCATCAAATCCTAGCTGCATGGGTACTTACGGGTTGAAACTATCCTGTTTCTTTCTTCTTTTTTTTTTTTTTCAGTTGATGTGCAGCTGTCTCCAAAGAGATTCCCTAGAGCATAGGTTCCATTTTGTAAAGGCTTAATTAATGAATTATTTCGACCACATTTTCATTCCATGCTTAGTATCAATGACATAAATACTACAGGTTAACAATATTCTATTGAGACAAAACAAAATTGTTAACTACATAGAACATCTGGAACATTGAGCAAGGAATAAAGCAAACAAACAAATAAGTAATAAATGTATTTGTAAGTGCAAATAACAAAAAATAAAATATCTTAAGATTGATGGAAAACAAAAATTCCATTAGTTAAGAAAACATAGTGAGGAATGCTGATCTAAGTAGCCGAACTTTGGTCACAGATTTAACAAAATGAGGGAGCAAGCCAAAGAAAACCAGTGTGTGGGGTCATTCTGGACAGAGGTATAGAAATTTATAGCGCTGAGATAGGAGTATGTGGAACACACATCCAAGTAGAGAGTGGTAGAAAGAAAGAATGGAAGAAAGAATGAAAAGCTACCAACCACACATTTCAAGGTATCTCTAGGGTCATGGTAAGAATTGTTTATGTTATTTATGTGACTTAAGTCCACAACAGGGTTTTATGCAGAAAACTGTGAAAATCATATTTATATTTTAAAATCATCACTTTATTCTGAGATGAATAGGCTAGGGAAGCAAACATGGAATCAGGGAGCGAAGCTGCGAGGTGACTGTGTAGTTCAGGAAATGCGTGATAGTGGATTGAACCAGAGTGGAGGGTGAAAAGCAACCACATTATGAACCATGTTCAAAGGTATGTTGGTAGAATGCACTTACACATTGAACATGGGGTGGGGTGGGGAAAAGACAGGGGTCACTGATACCTCTCTGTTTTCATTTTTCCAAGGTATGTGGTCATAGGGAGAAGTTTGTCTCCATTTAAGTTGTCTTGAGTTGTCTTTAATAAAACTCTAAAATATACTAAAATCTTTGTTTTTATTATTGTTGGGGATTCATTGAGGGTATAAAGAACCAGGTTACACTAATTGCATTGTCAAGCAAAATCCCTCTTATAAACGTGTTCCTCCCCAAGAGGCGTGTCAAACACCATGACCCCCAAGTCTTCTTTCCCTCTCTCCACTCCTCCATTCCCCTACTCCCCCCATTTACTAGGTCATCAATTGTCCTCATGTCAAAATTGAGTACGTTGGATTTTTGCTTCTCCATTCTTGTGATGAATTACGAAGAAGAATGTGTTCCAACTTCACCCAAGTTAGCACAAAAGATATAAAGTCTCCACCTTTTTTAGTGGCTGAATAATATTCCATGGTATACATATATCACAGCTTGCTCATTCATTCCTGGGTTGGTGGGCATGTAGGCTTTTTCCACATTTTGGTGATTATAAATTGAGCTGCAATAAACAGTCTAATGCAGGTGTCCTTATGGTAAAGGATTTCTTTTTTCTTCTGGGTAGATCCCTAATAATGGGATTGCACGATCAAATGGGAGTTCTAATTTGAGTCCTTTGAGGATTCTTCATACTTCCTTACAAAAAGGTTGTTTTAGTTTGTATTCTCACCAGCAATGTTCCCTTCTCTCCACATCCACGCCAGCATCTGCAGCTTTGAGACTTTGTGATGTGGACCATTCTCACTGGGGTTAGGTGTTATCTCAGGGTGGTTTTGATTTGCATTTCTCTAATAATTAGGGATGATGAGTATTTTTCATAGGGTTGTTAGGCATTCTTATGTCTTCTTTAGACCAGTTCTATTCATCTCTCTTGGCCATTGATATATGGGATTGTTGGTTCTTTTTATGTTGTTTAGTTTGAGTTCTCTATAGATCTTAGTTATGAATCTTTTGTCTGATTCATAATATGTAAATATCTTTTCCCATTCTGATGACTGTCTGTTTGATTTGGTTTGTGTCCCCTTAGCTGTACATAGGTTTTCAGTTTAATTAAGTCTCATTTTTTAATTTTTTTTATTTTTTTGCTGCTGTTGCAGTTGCCACTGAAGTCTTCTTCATAAACTCTTTTCGAGGCCAATCCATTCAAGTGTTCTGCCCCAATTTCTTCAAGGATTTTTATTGTTTCATGTCTTAGATTTAGGTTTTTATCCATCTTCAATCAATTTTAGTGAGTGGTGAAAAGTCTGGGTCCAGTTTTAATCTTTTACATGTGGTTATCCAGTTCTCCCAGCACCATTTATTGAATAGGGAGTCTTTCTCCAAATGTATGTTCTTGCTTGGTTTATCAAAGATTATGTAGCTATGAGATGTCAGCTTCATCTCATGGTTTTCTATTCAGTTCCAGGTAACTATGTCTCTATTTTTGTGCCAGTACCATGCTGTTTTGAACCCTATGGCCTTGTTGTATACCCTAATCTTTATAGTAATGAAAGTAAACATTGCTATAAAGCAATGGAAAATTCCTTCAACAACTGTGGGCTTGGAAAATTTCTTCAAAAACTGTGGGCTTCTCTGGATCTTAACTGGGACACTGGAAACCCTAATTGATGACAAACTACGCTGAAAACATGTCCAAAGCTGATAGTAAAATAGAATGATGATTGGCAAGAGTATCACTGTATTTCAGGGTTTCACCAAATGTACTTAAAATAGTACATTATTTCATACATTCAGGTTTGTATATATTCATGAACACGTACATCTATACTGAATGGGCATATATTATACAGTTGGGATATATTAATGAAGTGAGAGAAAGCCCAATTGATTAGTTGTTCTTAGGAAACCGATAGTTAAGGGAAGTATCACAGATTAATCTAATAATTAATTTATGACATACAATATAATACTATTTCGAAAAACAGTGCTAGTATATACAGGTTATGAAATGGGATGACCTTCTGGATTCTCAGAATGTCATTAATGTCAAACCAACCAAAATAGACATATTAATCAAGCAACCAGGGAATGATTTACACTGGGGTAAGCATTGATCTTTGAACCAGTTGCTTATAAACAAGAATACTTCAAGTGCTGTATTGATAAATGTCAATAATGGATTTGGGCTGATGGTGAAACACAGATACGACAAGGGTAATCAAGTGAGGCTTACTTATTTAAATTCTGGAGTAGTGATTTTCAACAGGTGTGCTATGAGATGCTATTAGGTGTGTCACAGAAATTTTTAAACAAGAGTAAATTAATTTTGAAAGAAGTTAAGCAAGTGTTCTTTTTTAACTTTTTTTTTTATCAACATAATTTAAATAAGCTGTGGAAGTTTATAGGTTCAAGTGTGCTAGGACATTTTTTAAAAAGATCAAAAAACAATAGTCTAGAGAAAGAAATCAGCAAATCAGGATTCACAGCCAAGAAATTAGCCATATTATTCTGTGACACAGTTGTAAAGTTCCTGGTAATCTCTAATTGTCTTCACAAGTGAAACAGTTATAACTCTACGTCTGAGTGTGTGAGGCACTCCTTTTTTGACTTAGCTTTGATTATGCAAGGTTATACCTGACTAGGATTCTATCTTTTCTGGATATGTACTAGAAACAAGCACAACAGGGCTACCTGCACCCTATCAGTCTCAAAACTGTAAAATACAATAGAACTATAAAACATTTGGACTGATGAGAACAAAATCGCCATTCACCACTCTTGGATTTCCCAAATAAAAATTTGGAGAAGCAACATCTGATAAGGTCAGGTACCCAGAATTCCCTGAGTTATTCTATTTTGCAAAGATTTTATGTCCTACTAATAATTTTTGGAACATAAATGTAATATAGTATTTTAATCACTCTGAAAGAGAAACCGAGAATTTATAAAAAGAGTAGAAGTTATTTAGGGGCCATGGAGGAGTTAATAGAGTGCCTTTGTGTTGCCTCCCCATACCATTCAATAAGTTGGAAACAGGAGCAAAAGTACCACTGGGGAGAAATTTGTAGACTGGCCCCTGTATACTGTCCTTCTATGCCCTGGTCTACAAGGGCTCATAGGAAATACTAGTGTTTGACTGAAGGCGTGGGGGTATGTGGAGGAGACTAGTGAAGCCAGATGAAGCAAAGCCTGAATCCCGGGAATCCGCAATACATCCCTAGAGCTGGGGTGACTCAACAGGCCTTCTCTACACAGCCCTGAATATCAGGTGTTTGTGATACAGGGAGAGCCAGGGGGACTCGCCAGGCCTTCTCTACACATCCATAGTCAAGAAAGCCCACACATTTGGGATGACTCCCAAACCCAAGGGCAGCACATAAACCAGAGCCTTCCTCTCCTCTTTCCATCACTGCAAGGGTTATAAACTTTCATACGCTGCTACACAGCCTTGGAGAAGTATAATGAAGGAAGCTTCCCTTTGAAGGGGATGACAGTGCTCCGTTGGGGAATTGTGTGCACTTTCTACACACAGAGAAATTGTGGAAATAGAGAAGACTGTGTTTTATTTGGCAAGCTTTATTGTCTTAACTTCTATGTTCCAACTTTAGGAATCTCCAAAGAAACATGAGATCATATATGGAGAAGAAAAGAAAATAAATTGTTTGTATGACTCACATATTTAAATTTCTGTCTTCTACATAAGTCATTTTTGTTATTATGTAAATTATAAGATAAGTCAGAAAAATAAATAACGATGGACAAGCAAAGTTATAGTGAAAACCACTTCAGTGGCATTGATACTCTCAAAATACCTGTCTGTGCATGAGACCGCCAATTTAAATAATGAAATACTTCAGCTATAATAGGCATCATAAATACAAGACATTAACTGCCAGACCATTTTTTCAATGCTATACAGTCAGTCCGTGGTTCTGCAGAAAACAAACTATCTGGCAACACAACAGGATTGTCCACAAATTACTCAGGTCTCTTTATAATCCTGGATATTCATATAGCTGTTGGGTACAAATCGGATACTTTTTAGAATTCTACAGTTTCTAGTTTCATTTAATCCTGGGCATTTAATTTTTCAATCTGTATTGTACATGGCACATAACAACATTGATGGCATTTGTCTTGTCAACGTCATCTGCCTTACATTTCAACTTTCTAAGTAGAAGCACATCTATTGGCAGAAAAGTCAAAGAAAAAAAATGGTATAACCATTTGATACATTCTAATCAGGTTCTAGCCATGGTAGACACATAACTTTGTATTTTTAAACTCAACTAATGCTTCACTGGAGATCTGAGGTTCCTTGGTAGATGTCTACTCTACCTGGTGTGAGAACAAAAAAGACACTTGTTGGGCGGCGCCTGTGGCTCAAAGGAGTAGGGTGCCGGCCCCACATGCCGGAGTGGCAGGTTCAAACCCAGCCCCAGCCAAAAAGCCACACACACACACAAAGACACTTAACATCTTTTGGCGTTTTCTACCCAGATAATAGCTTTAGTAACACTGAACTCCACATTTTCGAGCTTGATTAATATAGTACTTCATTGAATAATATGAAATATTGCATTCAGTATTATACATGTAAATTAGGACCAAATTAGGAACGGTTATGTTTGTGTGTTTAATTATCTCTATCATAATTTATTTCTGAAAATACTGATTCTTAGACACTTTATATTTAAGCTATAAGTTATAATAAAACATTATAAATTAGATGCAGGAATAAGGGGTTTTAAAATGAAAGGAAAATAAGACCTAAGAGGAGTTCAGCCTCTCTAGGCATTAGTGTCTGTATCTACAAAATAGAAGCCAGTATTTGTTATATCAAGATTTTGTGATCAATAAGATAATGAGACATTATATGCAAAACATGACAGTACTTGGCTTCATCTCGTATTAATGCACAATAAAGTGCATTAATCTAGTAATATACTTATTATACTAGTAAGTTAAAATGAAAGTCTCTGGTTGGTTTCATTGAATTGGGGAGACAACTCAAGATGATAAATTGATGGCAGATATAGCATATTCCAATGCAAATATGTGTTGTCCACTTTTGCTGGATTTTCAAACCACATTTTATCAACGTACACAAAATGTGGGTGAAACTAAGAGAAAAATAGGAGACCAGAGAGAGGATTTCATCACTGGTGGCAATGTGCTGTGAGTACTCCACAACCCATCTGCAGACAAGATAATGAGCGGGTTCCCCTCACCTCAAGAATGGTGAATGAGGCTAAAAGAAAGCACCAGGAGAATCTGGTACGTGGCCCTTGGGCTCTGTAGCTCAGACTGGATTGTTTCTGAAAATACACAGGGATGAGGGTGGGAAGTAATTTCATTACCACTAAACTAAACCTTAATCACATATTTTCCATAGACCATGCAGACTACATGCAGATCATTCTTTAACCCATATGTCTGTCTTACATACCACCATATCCTTTTCTTAAATCATGTTATTTCAAATTTTATTTAACTGCCCTTAAAAGTTCTCCCCCCCCAAAAAAGCAAACTTCTCCTTTGTCAGCATCTCCAGATGGTCTTGACTAGAATGTCTGCCATTCCAAGAGTTCAGTTCCTCCAAATGATTCATTATAGTATGGTGGATCTATCATAAATAAAGGTTAAAAGATCAAAAAACAAGACCATATGCCCAAACACATTTTGTGTACTCTGGCAATGGGAATGCAAGGACTGAGTCAGATTATTGCCACTTTGACAAAGAATGAGATCTAAGCCAGGGGGCTGGGGGTTAAATACTGGATCATGGGGAAAGGGGTGAGGGAGGGAAGGGGAGGGAGAGGGTATGACAAGGGGGAGAGATGATAAAGGGTGAGATCACACTTGTGGTGCATATGTGAAGGGTCAGGAGAAATCTTCTAAATACGGATCAAAATTGTTTTCACATAGTAAATGAGAAAATATCATGAATGTTATATTAATCAGGTTGATAA
>CAUYRH010017862.1:0-31543 GCA_963574655.1 Perodicticus potto
TTTTTTTTTTTTTTGAGACAGAGCCTCAAGCTGTCACCCTGGATAGAGTGCCGTGGCATCACAGCTCACAGCAACCTCCAATTCCTGGGCTCAAGCGAATCTCTTGCCTCCGCCTCCCAAGTAGCTGGGACTACAGGCGCCTGCCACAACGCCCGGCCATTTTTTGGTTGCAGCCGTCCTTGTTGTTTGGCAGGCCGG
The DNA here is from genome assembly GCA_963574655.1 of Perodicticus potto. Classification (NCBI taxonomy): domain Eukaryota; kingdom Metazoa; phylum Chordata; class Mammalia; order Primates; family Lorisidae; genus Perodicticus; species Perodicticus potto. The sequence goes on from CAUYRH010017862.1 coordinate 199, forward strand.
GCTGGATTCGAACCCGCCAGCTCAGGTGTACATGGCTGGTGCCTTAGCCTGTTGAGCCACAGGCGCCGAGCCTCTCATAAGGAATCTTGATTTAAATTGCTTCAAATTCCATAAACATTTTTTCTTTTATCCTCTTAAAAAAGTTACTTTTTTCTGAATTTGGCAGACATTCAAAACTTTCTTATAAGTTATTTCTGGTCACCATCTATAGTTATGTCCTCTAATGATCTTTAAATTTCTGAATTCCACATCAGAATTACTTTAAGTATATAAACATATATACATTTAGCATAGTTCCTAGGCATATAGGCTTGAAGGTCAGACAATCTGGGTTTGAAACCCAGCTCCTTCATTTTCATGACAAGTGAGTTTGAATTACCTAATTACTCTTTTCTTGTTTTCTCATCTATAAAATAGAGGTGATTATAGCACCTATCTTTTACAGTTATTGTAAAAATTAAATGAAATACTCTATGTAAAGTACTTAGAATAGTGCCAGGCAACATTCTTAACCTTTCATGCTTATGTAAGAAAATTGAATATAGAATGAGAGAAGTTTTAAGATGTGCAAAATGGCTCATCTTTTGCTGTAGCCATTCTCAACAAAAAGCCAAAACAATAGGCTGTAATCATCATCTGGATGATGGACCCCAAGAGAGAAGGAAACACATACATTTATTCATCCTTCACTCCGGCAGCAACCACACACTGAGACCTGCAGGGTCTATTTGCACAAATTGAAAACCATTGAATGTTCATTTTCCTGTCCATTTCAGTGCAGCCAACATGCTAGTCTCTAACCTTGGGTGAGAGTCTCTGTTTCCACTTTTGGCCACATTTACAGGTGCTGATGGTTCAAGTCAGAACACTAGACTGGGTGATTCAAGCCATGCTTTGCAAGCCCAGCTGTACATTTACTATTGCTGGAGAATATTTTCCTAGTAGTATGTCTATTGCATTACCTACAGCAGCTTTTCTGACCCTTTGTCCAAACCTCATCACTTCACCCCTCTTTTACTTGCCAGTGACCTATGGAGATTTTATGAAGTTCAAGTTATTTACTATAAATTGACTCACCTCTCTCCCTTCTTAAATACTGAAGTATATGTGAACCTGTCTTTTCCCATTTCTTCTCTCAGAAAAGTGGACATCCCTTTTTACAATCCTTTTACTGAAGTTCTTGATCCTGCTCAAATTCTCTGCTTCATCAGTTAGTGTTTCTCTCCTCACCTGACTCTTTTCCTAGAAGAATCAAAGCAGGTCCTTCCCATTTCCCACTGGTCACTAAGCCCCATTGTTACTAGTAGGAGCCATCTCTTATAACGTAAGAGACCTGACATCTGCAAGAAAAGAAAACTAGAATTATTTTCAAAACATTTAACTAATAATAATATGAGTAAAATAAGATGTTCTGGCTATTAAAAATCCTAGATTACATAATATTTTAAGAGAAGTGGTCCACATAGAAAATAAGGACAAGCTTAAAATTTGTCATCTTAATATATTTACTGGGTGATTTCCTGAAATTTACACATGCCAGGAATATTAAGGGAATAAACCATGTGTGTGTGTGTGTGTGTGTGTGTGTGTGTGTGTGTGTGTGTGTGTGAAGCAGGCCTAGGCCAGATTTGAACCTACCACCTCTGGTGCACAGGGCCAGCACTCTAACCACTAACTACAGGTGCTGAGTGCCTATTTATTTATTTTTTATTCTAATGGATATTTTAGTTCTTTAACAGGCCGATGAACTATCATGGAGGATGTATATGAAATTAAATTGTATTACAGATTCAGACTTAGGTTAAAATTTTCCAATACTTTAGGCAGGGAAAGAACAATTTATTTCTCTAGTACACTGGGTTGGAAAAAAAATAAGACTGCTATAGAGTTGCTGAAGTTACCTGCTTTTAAGTATTTATGTATGAATTCTTGAAGGGCTGCTGAGTGACCCATTAAGATGTATTTGTTTCACTTAAATTGTGATGATTAGATTTCTAAGTCTCTGAACAGCAGCTACAGATCCATATTTCTCTCTATTTCATTAGTCACTGATCATTTTATTTTATGCTGCTTTGGAATTCATCTCAGAAGATTCTGTGTGTTCTCTTATTGATTGTGTTTTGCTCCTGGTGCCTGATTCTTGATGACATAGTACACACTTAAAAAAATAGTCAAATAGTCTGTTTTCTGTTTTGGACCTTTTTTTTTTTTTAAATCAACTGACATTTGAGAATGACGCAAATAAAGAAAGTTATAATGTTTTAATCGAGCCACATCTAGAAAAAATTGTGCTTTAAAATTACAAAACCCTTTATAACAAAATATGTGGAAAATAACTCTTCACTGCCTAAAACGTTTACAATGGTTTGAAATTCAAGTACATTATACACACATACACACACATATACATACATACACACAAACAAAAAATCCTAATGGCTTTCTTCTGTACTAAAACATGAGAAGGTCACCAGAGCTGACCAGGCTCTGTGTTTGGGTAGCGTGGAGAATTCTAACTGCCCTGTTAATAATTAAGTTACTGAGAACAGCAGCTTACATTTATTGTACCCTCTCTAATATTTCCCATCCACTCCTTTTAAAAAATTTTAAAGATCGACATAAAAAGTCTGCTAAACCTGAGGTGTTATGTTCTCAAGGAAAGAAATATTATAGAAGAGTTGTTTTTCAAAGCTGTAAATGCTGAGGGGTGACAGTTTCTGCAGGAAGGGGTGAGGGTAGTCTCCTCTGCTCTCTTGATGTATCCTTCCCTCTGATGTGAGAAGTAATTAGAAGAGATATATACATATATATATATACATATATATATATAAAATTTTTTTCCGTATATAAAAGAAAGGCATTCTTAAAATAGTCTCCTTTTATTTTCCTGCCCTCTGAAGTTCTTTTGTTTGCTAAATATTGTTGTTTTCCCTGTTGCTGTCTTAAAATGACATTGTGATTACATGTTAAGAATGTTCCTTTAGGCTATTCTTTGAAGTGAAGTTTAAACCAACCTAAAATAAAATAAGAGTTGCATATTTCCATAGTGAATATATTTATTTTGGAAAAAATTTAGGTCCTATATTATCTACAGCAATTTTATTCTAAAGGCAGAGATTGCAGGTATTGGGCGTGTATTCTCCTTAAAAGTAAAAACAAAAAAATGTACATTGATGTTTTACAGGAAATAAGCAAAAGGTAAGGAAACTAAGCTCTGCACCTGGGCTCGCAAGAGCAAACAGACTAATATACAGGGGACTTCAAAAAGTTCATGGAAAAATGGAACTAAAATATAAAAATAAAAATATATAAACTTTATTTCTAAACATAATCTACATTAAGTTCAAGACACTATGTAATCAAAAACATCAGCCATTCAGTTTATCAGTAAAGAACTAAGAGTCCTTGGAATTTATTTTTTTGTTTTTGAGATCAGTAATCATTGTTAAAGGAAAATATTCTCTCCAGAGTGTATGGACTTCCATTATCTCACCATGTCTTTCGCCTCCTTTGCCTTCTGATGTTGACCCTTTTCCAGCCCAGACTTGCCAATTTTGCTTTGGTAGCATAGCTACTTACAATTTCCACATCTCAAATTTACATGCTCTAATCCATCAGTCATTTCCATTTAGCAGAATCTACCACACCTAAAAGACAGTTGTGCTATACATAATGAAAGCATTTCAGTAAGAGCTAGAGACACAGAACATACTCCCTGGAATTCTGGAAATACGAGATGAGGTCAATTTGCAAGTTAGTCTCAGAATTTCATCAGTTCTTTGGTTAGGTCACACAAAAAATGATGATATTAAGGGTATTTTTAAGATTATCCCTGCTGTATTATAATCTATCACATGTTGGAGTAATTAACCTGCCTCTGTATCCTTCTCTGAGAATTATATACTCTCTGGTCCATAAGACAAAGATGTAAAAGACACAAGATGAAGTAAGTGGCACTGGAAATAAAACCTGAGCCAAAGTCAAGTTTATGTCCTTTTACCATTTATATTATAAGAAGTGTAACTCTAACTAAACTCCACTATTTTATAAGGAGATGAAGATAGGTTTAATTTTTAATGGAAAGGGGTATAAATGAGCTTTCTGAAACACTAATTTCATAGTTTATGACATAGTTTACAACATAGTTCCTTAATTCTTTTTTTTTTTTTTTTTTTTGAGACAGAGTCTCAAGCTATTGCCTGGGGTAGAGTGCCATGGCATCACAGCTCACAGCAACCTCAAACTCTTGGGCTTAAGCTATTCTTTTACCTCAGCCTCCCAAGTATCTGGGACTACAGGCACCTGCCATAACGCCTGGCTGTTTTGTTGTTGTAATTGTTATTGTTGTTTGGCAGGCCTGGGCTGGGTTTGAACCCACCAGCTCCGGCGTATATGGCTGGTGCTCTAACTGCTGAGCTACAGGCGCAAAGTCGAGTTCCTTTATTCTTAAACTAGGACTTCTGGTTCTTTTTGTTTGTTTTTCATATTCCTTGTGTTTGTAAATGTAGTCAAAATTCATATGAGTTAGTCTTTTTTTAATAAGTGTTTTCACATTAAAATGAATAGATTATACCTGTCTAAGCTTAGAGAAAAATCTTTGCTTTATAATTAAGTCAGCAAAGTCATGTTTGTATCTGGCTATTTAAAGTTTGGAAAATTCTGTCTGATTAGTTTCAGGTTTCCAGAACTCCTTTGAGGTTCACCATGCCTATCAGAAATGCTGATTCAGAATTGTTCAGAATTTTTGATAACCCCGGCTCCACTCAACAGTTGTAGAACATTTTGCTTCTGGAATATAGGATTTGAAGAACTTTTATCTATTACACTGTCTCTTCTATTTTACAGATCTGTTCATTTTCATAGCAAGTTATTTTTTAGTCTTTCTTCCTGAGTAAGTACATTAAACTTTCAACCTCCTCTAGTAGAATAGATTTTAGACACTGAAGTATATAACTCAATTTTGCAATTCAGAATTGACCTCTGGGTTTTGACTGTCTCCAATCCAATGGCTTAAACTATTTGACATTAAAATATTAAGCCATTCTGTCATTTTTTAGCAATTTCCTGAATAATTTCCAATTTCCAAGCTATTTGTATACAGGAAATTGCTGTGTAACAAAGGTTGCACCCTATGAAGTCAGGAGCCTTTCATCTAATTATAAGCATCCCTTATTATCTTCAATTAAGTCTGTCATGACCCTGAAATAACTTCTTATATCTGAAACCAAAACATGGAAAGACCCTAATGGGTATCAAAAGTACCACTTCCCAACCAAAAGAACCAATTGTTAGGGCAGGGCCCCTGTTACAATCTCTGCTTCAGAAATCTCTGGATACACATGTTTGATAATAGCATCTATTTACTAAGAACTTTGTTCCCACACGACTTCTAGAAAGATTGTTAGCTCAATTAGAAGTTCACAGTCTTCCTTAAATAGATTGAAGTCCCCCAATATTAGAGGATAAAACCAAGTGTTATGGGAGGAGGCATTCGTTGCAGACATGAATCTTTTGTTTGGAAAAGATCCCTCCTGCCCTTCCATGGATGGCTAAAAAGAACAGTCTTGCAAAGCCGGGGGCCTGAATTGCTACTGTGGTAAATGAGGATTTACCATTCTAGAGTCATATATATATGTGTGTGTGTGTGTGTGTATATGTATATATATATGTATATTTACCATTCTAGAGATATATATATGTATATATACACACACACACACATATATATATATTTTGCAGTTTTTTTTTTTGGCTGGGGCTGGGTTTGAACCCGCCACCTCTGGCATATGCCACAGGTGCCACCCGAGTCCTCTATATTATAATACTTTGGCTATATCAGGTGTGGTGCCACATTGAAGCAGTATGAGGAGATGGTACTGAGACAGTCTTTTAAGAACATGCTATTTTTTAAATACTCAAAAAGCAAAAAAGAAAGCGGGGGGCAACAGAGAAATCAAACAGAAGTGAATGGACAACATATGCAGAGTGGGAAATAAAGAACTAACCCAAGTAATTATTGAAGATAGTACTTTGACCATATACGTTCAGGATGAAGTAAAAAAGAACAGCAAACAAGTGAGTAGCTGATAGGTTTGTTTTCCAAAGGCATAGGTTAGCATTCCAAAGCTACTTAGTACATATTCTAGGATGGAGCAAATATATAAATGAAATAAGCGTGGTAGATGTCAAGTTTCTTGTTATCAGAAAAAGAAATTACAAAAATGGGACAGGTCAAATGTCCCATTGTTGGGAGAGGCAATCCATGATGGGACCTGAATATCTTTGCTCATTATTTCTGGGTGTGCCAAGATACAACTCTGACCACTTCTTAGCCAGATAAATTCTCAGGGCTGAGTGTGCAAGCAATTTTGAGAGATGGATTCTTAACTCCATTTAAGACAAAAACAGGTCTGCTTATTTTGGTACAAAAAAAGTAAGTTTTTATAATTTAGTGTTCTTTAGCTATAGTGCAAATCTACTGTGTGCCCAGAATCTGGGGTCCTTGTATCATCCTCTTGGGACTCGAGAGCAGGAGGAACCCATGCATTCCCATGTGCCGTGAGGAGAAATGTCCTTTGACTCAGAAGTCTTCTGTCTGCAAACACAATGCCATAGCAGGCTAATGTATTTGGTCATAAGTAAGGTACAATCAAATTCCAAATCTGAAAGACACCATAATGACATATGGTGTTTTGTTAGGATATGGACTTATAAAGACAGATAGATAGGTGATAGATAAGTATTGATGTATGGGTATATGCAATGAAGTAAACAAATACTTTCACAAATATTTCTCAGCTATATATGCTGAGAGGAGTTAAGAACAACACCACCCTAGCAGATTGCTAGGTTTTGGTTCATATACCCCTTAATTCTTGGTTTATAGATACCATTCCCCTCTAAAAGAAATCAGGACTTACTGGAGAGCTGGCTAAGTCTAAGGTGTGGAATGAGAAAGTACAACTTGAACCTGGAGCAGTTTTATGTATCAGAAAGTAAAGAAGGTCTCAAAGAATGATGTGGACATGTGGAAGGAATATAGGGGTCAGTTTAAAAGGTATCTCGCTACTTAAAGTTAGGATAGTTCTGAAAAGAATGGCAATCAAGAATTATAACCCACTGAAATATAAAAGAATAAGGTAACAAAGAGTATAAATTCATTACAGCAGAATGATAACTAATATATGTTGAAGGAAAAATGGAAATACAAGATCAACATTTGGCAAGCACCATAATTGTTTGAGGCAAGAAACTTCAACAGAAGCTTGAAAAGTGGATATAGATTGGTGAGAAGGATAATATTTACAGTCTCAAAGTATTTCCTGCATAAAATACTACTAGTGACAAAGCAAAAATGGTGACTTAACAGTGGAGAAACCCAGCAGGCACCACTTTAGCCAAGTGATTTAGATGGGCCAATACCGTACATCCTGATACAATTTTCCCAGCACATAACATCACTTTTATGCTACTTCTGCATAAAACACATAACTTAAATCTAATTATGAGAAAGCATTAAGTAAACACAAAACGAACAATATATTTTGTAATAAATGGCTTGTATTCTTCAAAATCTGAAGGTCATGAATGACTAAGGAACAGTTCCAGATCAAAAGAGACAAAAGGTACACAACAAGTAAATAAAAGAGAAGAATCTTGGATTGGATTTTTCCCAAGAAACTGTTTTTTGCCCTTTTTTCAAAAAACATTAGTGGGAAATTGATGAAATTTAAATGTAATCTGTATACATGAGATAATGATATTATCAAAGTTAATTTCCTAATTTTGATCATTCTTATGTGGTTTCACAAATGTATATATTTTTCGGAATATAAATTGAAGAATTTAAGGATAAAGGGACATTATATATATACGACTTCTAAATGGCTCAGAACAAATTTATGTATATATGTGTATATAGATTATAGAAAGACATGTATGTGTAATATATATTATAGATGGAGAGAGAGGGGAAAGCAAATTTAATAAAATGTTAAAATCTGGGGAATTTCAGCAAAGCGTTTACAGAGATTCTATGTATAACTTTTATAACTTCTTAGTAAGTATAAAATTGCTTTCTAAAGCTAATAAAATTTCATTCCTTAAAAAATCCAGTAAATTTAAGTAAAATTTACTTAAGTTTTACTTAATATTTTAGTAAAATTTAAGTAGCTGAAATTGAAGCCAGCACATGTTTATAAATCCTGGCCATGCATGGGTTGGTCATTTAATCTCTCTGAGCTTCAAAGACATAACTGCAATGTTAATATACTTGCACTTATTTGCCTCAATATACTTAAGGCTTTTATATAGCACATGTAGATTGAATCCTGACTTGTTTTTAAGTGAAAAGTTTATGGCAGGAAGGAAGGAAGGAAGTAGTTACAACCTCAAAGAGGAGGAAGTAGTTACAACCTCAAAGAGGAATTCTTAAGCTTAGGTTCATGATACATTAATACATACTGCAAGTAAGTTATTTCCACAAGTATTTGAAGTAAAAGTGTAATCAATTACTCTCCTCTGCCTATTGCCACATTAATATTATTGGCATTTTAATAGATCTGCCATTCGATCCTTTAATTCCTTTATTGGGATATATATCCTGAAGACCAAAAATCACACCATAACCATACTATTCTTAAGCTAACTCTGATTCTTTTCCTTTAAGAGCGACGTAGTTATAACACATTGCGGTGAATTTAGTTTGTGTATAACTCCTTGCTGGGTAAACTTTTTAAAAATTACTCTGCAAGGAACTCTCCAAAAGAATAATTCACTATGATTAGAAATTCCAGGCACTGTGATCTGAGTCGAGTAGATATCATGGGATAGTGGAATTCCAGGCACCTCAAATCCATGATGTTGGCATGTATTTTGCATTTATAACTGAACTTCAAGAGACCCGTTGAATGCTAATTTTATCACAACTTCATACTTACTTGAGAATTATTTCATCTTTATGATAAAAGGCTTTAAAATTTGAAGAGTTCCTGTTAATACTTGTGGCCAGGACTAGATGGGACCAATCAATGGCCAAAGGAACAACAGAGGAAAATAGACTTCAGAAGTGACCCCATGTCTGTCTCACACTCTGAAGTTTGACTCCTTACCCTCAACACTGGGCCCTCTCTACTATATTCATATTCTTCATGTTCATTTGAATGGGATATTTTACTTCCATCTTCAACTGCTTTCATCCTATGTATAATTATAACTGGTTAAAGTTTTCCTCGTAGATAAATACATTACAAGGCTAAAGAATGGAAAGTGATTATTAGATTTTCTTTTCCATGAGATTAGAAAACAAACTGATGGCATAAAGGAATCAAGTCAAATATTAAGAAGTATTTTTAAAAAATGTTTAACTTGTGATTTAACAAGCTCATAATGTCCGATGGCATAAGGGACCATCCAGAAGTGGCTTTTCACATTTTCTCTCTCCTATGTCCACAGCGTGTCTGTGATATAACTCTTTCCCTATTTGCCCAGACAGCTCCTTGGAATCCTTCTTGATACAGCACTATGGGTGGCTCCTAGTAATTAGGCGAAATAGGAACATGAAATGAAAATGCTTTGCCATTCTTAATTTAAAAATTGTAAACCCAGATGATAAAATAGTCCTGGCATCTCAAAATGCTTGTGTAGGTATGAGTTAAGATGTTCATTCTCTTTAATTGAAGAATAAGAGATTTAAAAAGTGATAGAAGAGTGAAACCAAAGAAAACAAGGGAGATATAGGTAGGGAGGAATTATGAGCATCTGGGAATCTGTTTGAGGTTGTTGCACCTGTATGCTAAATAGCAGCTGATTATGCATCGGAACAGATAGGATACATAGCTTGGAAATGACCTATGACAGTCATAGTTGAGAGAGAAGTATTTAAGCCAGTACTAAGCAAAATTAAAACAGTTAAATTGGTTTAATTGATTGAACTTAAGGATTTTTTATTTATTTTATTTAATAAAAATATTAAGGAGATACAAATGCTTTTGTTACACAGTACTACTCATAATGCTTAAATTGGGGCTTTCACTGTGCTTATTGCCCTACTAGAGTTCACTACACCGAATAAGTAAATTTTTTACCCCTCCTTGTGTCTCCCCTCCAGCCTTCTGGTTTTCCAATGACTTTCATATCTCTTTGTGCCTGTGTGTGCCCACAAAGATTAGTTCCCAAAAGATTATTTTTAATTTCTGAATTTTAAGTTAAAAAAGCTTACTTAGGTTTAATTTTGAATTAAAAAATAAAATATGCAGACCAGTTCAATGAATTAAAGTGTGACAAAATAGACCACTGGAGGAATAAGAAATTTTCCAGAGAAATTGTCTTAAAACAGCAGCATTCCAAATTATTTACACACACACTCCACACTCGAGGGGTGAAGCATAACTTGCCACGCCTTCCACAGGGGCTGTGTTTAGTTCTTTCTTTCCAGAGTCCAATATGGAAAGAAAAGGAAGGATAACTTTACAAGGGAGTAACCTGGGAAACACTACTTCAGGCAGGTGATCAAGGTCAGCATCCACAGTGATAAGTCATTTTGAGAGTGTGTGCCCTTTATATGACGTGATAAGATACTGGATAGCACTGGCCTTCTTTTCCAGTATGCATAACCCAACTTTAATCATGAGAAAATCATCAGACACATTCCAAGTATGAGACATTGTATAAAATACCTACCTTGTACTCAAACCTGTAAACTCAATGTCATCAAGAACAAGGAAAGTCTGAGAAACTTATGAGGAGAAATGAATCTGGCAAAAGAAGACAAGACAGCTAAGTACAACAAAGTATCCTGCTTAGGATCATGGGTTGTGATAGGATGTTAAGTTATAAAGTGATGGAGTCTGAATAAAGTATGGACTTTAATGACATTAAGTGTGCAATGTTGTTACATTGACTGAGAAAATGTACCATCCGACTGAGTAATGTTAAAGTTAGGGGAAACTGAGGAGGGGCTATGGGAACTTCCTGTACTGCTGTCATAATTTTTAGGTAAACCTATAACTATTTTAAAATAAAAATTTTCTAAAACAAAGAAAAAATAAATAAAGACAAGCCCCCTTTGTTAGCAATATAAACATCATAGTCATTTTGAGGATCACAGCCTTGGTGGTAAAAATCCCTGGGGTTTCTTAACACAGAATTGTGTCGGCTTTCTTTTCTACAAGCCTTAAAAGATAAGCTAGTTCTCTCTAGGAATTATTTTGATCTACTGCTGTCTTAAGATGGATAGGTTGGAATCAAAAAGCTCTGATCCTCTCTGTTTCTGTTGTTTTATGAATCGATAATGTATTTAATGATCCTGGAATCAGTACCTTGTGGGTAAACATAATTTCTATTCTGATTAACACACTCCCAGTGGCCCAATTTCTCTCAAGCTTGTGTTGACTTATGTGTTCGTGTGATAATATTGATAATATGAAAAGCTTTACTCTCATCTGGGAATATCAAATCTTCTACTTTCTCCAATACAAGGGAAGCAGGCACGCTCCCCATGTGTTGGAGATAACTTTATAACAACTGCTGCTTAGGCAGTTGTTGTCCAGGTGCTTGCAAATTGATAGTAATGTGGAAACCAAGTTCTCTTCATTCCCTCCACCCCTGCCCAGAATGTGCGCGTGCACCAATATGATGGGAGAATCTACAAGTTTACTCTCGTTTGCGCCTTTCCCCCCCACAATTCTAGGAGGCCTGGTGCTTATCTACACTTAACTCTAGAGCAACATTCTTTTGTTTAAATCTGTAAACAAGATCAAAAAAGCGGAAGGGAAATCATATGCCTCTTTTGGAGCTATAAATGAAAGACTGAAATTAGGCTATAAAAAACAGCAAGGCAAGTTTTTGTTAGTTTTTTAGGGTATTTATTTTGTTTTAGATATGAGACTTCACACATTTTTCTTCTACATTATAATCTCTATACTTATTCTGTCCCCCACACCCCCCATCACTCAACTAGTATGTATATGTGTATTTTTTAAAAAACAAAATCATAGTTTGCTTTCATCTTCTACATTTAATTCAAGCACAAGCCCTCAAAGCCCTTTAAGCCAAGCTGCTTCTGGGGAAAAGTTAGAGCTCTCACCTTCGTTAGAGCATTGAACACACCTTGAATGCTTAATAAACTTTGGATTATAAGATCAGGGTAGTTCACGTAAAAAGCGAATAGATGAACCACATCAGCATTTGGCTAGCTGCGGTAAACTGGAGGTCCTTTATGGTCTCCATATTTCTTTCTCTTTTCTCTGACCACTGTTAAATTTCCTTTTGTGGACTGGCCAGGGTATGTTGCCAGGCTGTAAATGAATCCCTTTCTTGCCCTTGAAGTTGTTAAGCTCTCCAGCTTCTACCACTTTGTCTGACAGGCTGCTCCACATCCTAATGACTTTTTGCAAAACACAGAACCTCCTGATATCTAACACACTGCCCTGTCATCTGCCATTGGGCAAGACTCCTTCTGAAGCCAATGACTTGAGACTTCTCTTTCTCTTATGACAAAGTTTTCAGCCCATAGTAAGTGGAAAAGGAGACGGTATGGGGAGGGGGAAGAGAAAAGTGGCAGGGGGTGGGGGAGAGAAACACAGAGAGACAAAGAGACGGAGAGACAGAGAGAGGAGAAATACTATAAATATGGGCCAGTGCCTAATTATAATTCAAGACACTGGCAATTTAATAAAAACAACTCCTCCAGAATGCAGCCATAAGGAAAGAGTTTCCACAATCTGTTCATCTGCATAATTAGTGATTGAGGACCTGGGAACAGTTGGAACATTACTGAGGAAGGCCCAGGTCACATTATTGATAACATAAATAACAAAGATACAGATTTCCCCAAACTACAAACATCAGAATGTAACTAACAACAACCTAATAGGAGCACAGAAAACAAACAGAAAGCAGATAAACTCTGGAGCGGGGCAGGCACCAGAGTGGAGTCAAGCACATCATTCATCAATCTAAACACCCTCAGGTTTCTTGGAGTCACCTAAAAACAAGAAAACGGGAAATCCTCATAGGTGGTGCTTTCCACAAGGATGCCGGCCTGCAGCTGCGAGTACGCACATTCCACGTGGCACACACATAGTCTTTATACTTTACACGTGGGAACGTAATTCATTTTGAAAAAAAAAAAAATTGTATTGCTAAACTTATTTAATGGCACAGGGGCAACATGGTGTGTGAATGCTGGAAACATGGGTTTCAATTCAGAACTCAGCTGAATTCTATGAGACTGATAAGTATATTTAATACCTTAAAAATGAGTTAATTATTCCTCTCCATTATAAAACGATGTACATTCTTATTGCCAATTTGAGAAGAGCTAATAAGAAGCATGAGAGCAGAAACCCTACCTGTCTTTTACCCTTTGTACTTCCAGCTCATGTCTAGAGCTGAGGAGTGAGTACACACGGTACACATTTGTTGACAGGCTGATTAGAAATAAATAAAGCAAATTAAAAGTCAGAGGAGGTTAGGAATCGCTTAAATTCTACTGCCCAAACACGACCATTGGTTTGTAAGGTTTGGGCCTGAATTTCTATGCAGATGGAGATACAATTTCCGAACAATTATTTTCAAACTAAGTATCATTTACATGGAAGTTGTAGATACACAGATTATGGAAGATTTCAGAATTCCAGATCAGTCAGGCTAAGGGTGTGTGTACATAAACTCTAAACCCTGTCAAATATGAAAGCTTTGTGTCTTCAGACAGTGTGAAACCTTCTTCATTGTGTGAACAAAGAACTGTCTTTGAGCTCAAACAGATGGGTGACAGCAGAAGAGACAAGGAAAGAATTTTCAGCGCACATACCTCGGTCACGCACGACTGTCCCTAGGGTAAATATGTGAATAGTTTCAACTTTTAACAAGAGAAGGGAAAATAGTAATACTTCTTAAAAGTATACATGGCTTTGTGCTTTCAGGCTTTAAAAACCACACACATACCTGCGGTTTTGAAATATCCTTAAGACACCAAAGGGGACAATCCTGTTTGACTGGATGAATGAGATGAAAGGAAAGCCTGTCCTTTCAGTGAGAAATTAACCTATTCAAGTACAGCCGTAATAATTGTGCATTTGGTTGTAGGCTCCAAGGCCTCTAAAGGCTAAACTTAACATTGTTCAAAAATGGGGAAGTAATCAAAGGAATCTGCACATTTAAAATTAAGTATCATAACATTAATTCATGAAATGGATATCTGTATTTCATTGATTTATTTAGGAAACATTTATTAAGTTCCTTCTGCCATATTCTCCTCTAAGCCATGAAGTCACCAGTAAACAAAACAGGCAAAAATTTCCCAGCTATCAACCAACTCTAGATCTTGCATTCCTAAAGAAATTTGTTGCTAGGTGGGATGATCCCTTGAGGTCAGGAGTTCCAGACCAGTCTGAGCAAGAGAGAGACCTTGTATCTACAAAAAATAGAGAAGTTAGCTAGGTGTGATGGCAGGCACCTGTAGTCCCAGCTACTCAGGAGACTGAGGCAGGAGGATCACCAAAGCCCAGATATTTGTGGTTGACGTGAGCAGTGATGATACCACTGTACTCTAGTCCCAGGCAACAGAATGAGATCCTGTCTCAAAAATAAAAAAGAAGGGGAAAAAAAAGAAAATATTCATATCTGCAACATGACTCCCTTGATTTGAAAGTCATGCTGTCTCTCCACAGGGTCTTTAATTGCCTCCTGGTGCAGCACAATTGGCAGAAATCATTGAATGAACTCTTGAAGGTGGCAAGAAGTAAAGCATAGGATGCATTGGAGGAATAGGGAATTCAAAAGCTGAGCCTTGGTACAACTATAGACAGTGGGTTAAGATTAAAGGTTATGGATACTTAAAAAGTATGTCTATCATTATGTAATAGAAGAATTTGAATCTAACAAGCCAAGGTCAGTATATCTTAGAGAATTTGGCCTGTCTTTGTACTACTTTAATGGGTCAAGGGCGATGATTTAAAGCAATGATTCTCAGATTTAGGGGTTTCCTAGACAGGTACAATTAAAATACAACAATAACAACAAAGGGAGACTACCATAGGGGTGTCAAGTTTCAATTTCAGACAAGGACATTAAAAGACATTTAAGTATTTTAAAAGGCAGAGGAAAAAGCCAGAACAAATTACAATTGTTTGTAAGAAATCAGAATTGACATTTATAACCAACACACATTAGCTGTTATATAAGGATAGGCTAAATTATGCAGTAATAGAAAATAGAATCTCATCCAAACACCTGCTCCAATCTCAGTAGCTTAAAACTGTGTGCTCCGTGTTTTTCATGGGTAGCAGGAGTGGTCATCTCTCAGAGAATGTGACCGTCAAAGCAACCATCTCCAGTATGGCTGACTGTTGTGCCAGACAGAAAAGGAGAGCTCTGTTTGCTCTCGAGTCACCAATTAATGCTCCAGTTCAGAAGTAATATATATCAGTTGTCTCACAATTCATTGGTCAGAACTAGTCACACTGTTCTATCCAATTACTAGAAGGCCAGGAAGTGCAACCTACTATGTGCTAGGTGAGCTGGGAGTATCTGACAAGCAGTGCATATTGGACAGGCAATGTGGACGTGTGCCATGGCTCTGGATTATATTGTTCTTACTGTCTTATTTCAGTATGGACTAGTGAAAAGGTGGTCATATTCTTATGCAGATTTAAGTCAGTATTTCAGAATAACCAATATTGGAAGGAAGGAAGGAAGGAAGGAGGGAGGGGCAAGGGAAGGGAGGGAAGGAACAAGTGAGGGAGGGATGGAGGAAAGGAAGGAAGGAAGGGAAGGATGGAAGGAAGGAAGGAAAGAAGGGAAGGAGGCAGGGAGTAAGGGAAGGAGGGAGGTAAGGAAGGAAGGAGGAGTAAGGGAGGGAGGGAAGGAACAAGGAAGGAAGGAAGATTGGTTTATAGACCAAATAAAATTCTCTATGGAAATTGAGAACTGTCTTAGGGATATGTGCAAATTATCACTAGATGACCAATAATAGAGAGATTGCTAGTGAGTCTGAGCAAGAGAGAGGCAAACAACCCTGGGGACCCAGATGCGGTGAACAATAGCCACAGGAAAGGTGCTGGAACTCAAAGGCTGCCCCAGTAGCACAGTCTCTTGCACTTGAACTGAAAGATAATTTTCTTTAGCTGTCAACAACGTCATGGTTTATAACCCTGTTCTTAATCCACCCCCTCAAGGATGATTATTTCAATGTTAGCTCTGCACCCAAGCATTTGAACAGGTCTGAGTCAGCCCAGCAAAACTCGGCAACATCATGTTGACCCTAAAGGTTGCATAAGAAATCCAAAGAAGCTTAGTTTCCTGTGCTGTGTGCTCACTCGGTCACGGTTGTTTTGCTCTGTCTTGTTGCTTTTATCATTGTTAATACATGCGGCAAAACCAACCCTAAAAATTAAGTTAAATCTCTTTGCTCA
The DNA here is from genome assembly GCA_963574655.1 of Perodicticus potto. Lineage (NCBI taxonomy): Eukaryota > Metazoa > Chordata > Mammalia > Primates > Lorisidae > Perodicticus > Perodicticus potto. Next base: position 16,614 of record CAUYRH010017862.1, read on the forward strand.
GCTATTCTATTAAGCTGTGAGGCAGGGAAGTCTTATGCTGTTTTATGGAAATTCTGATTTTCAAAGTAATAAACAAATCTCAAAGGAACCAGAAAGGAGCTTTTGGACCCATGCCCACACTCTGTGTGGGCTCAAGAAACTGTATTTGATGATGGCAAATTTCCTCTTCAAAAACACCCCCAAACAAAGCTTAAGTTCCAGAAATGTTTTCTGTGCCAGACTTGTAGTAAATTTTCCTGGGAGGGCCTAATGCAAGATGAAGGACAAATGGAACTAAGATAGACTTGGTACCCAAATGAGGAAAGAAGAGAGTTTGAACAAATGTGCAATTAGGTCCAAGCTTTTGATTAAATAATTCAAATAAATAATAATCAGTTTAATAGTGGTGAGGGGAAGGTCAGTACTGCCATATAATATAACACATGTGGAATAAGATAAATTCACCTTTGAAAGTTCATGACATAAATCCTGTCATGATGATATAAAGTAACATGCTGTCTCTCTTTTTCGTCACTTATCCCCAGGAATTCCAATTTCTTTTTCTAAATATAAAGTTAATGGTTTTTAATGTACCCTTCAGAAAAAGTGTAATGCCTGTATTAATGTGTATATTTATGTATATCTTTCATCTACCCAGATGGGATCTACTATAGACTATATAGTATTTTTCATTTCAATCATTCAGCAGGTATCTTAACATCTCACAGAAGCAGCCTGGGTAAAATTTCCTTCCCTGTTGGAACTTTAGGAAACTTTGAATTCTTTGAAAAATTGTTCATGTAGCCACCTAACCATTTTGTATAGTACTTTGCCTTGGGGGTGGGGGGAACCTATGGCACTGAAATATTTCAGAATTAAAGTTTAGCTATGAATGAAAGGGGCTATCATCTGCTCCTGAAATAAATGCCCAAACACTAAATGAACACTTTAAAACAGTAACTTGGCTTTATGTCCAGCCCAAAGGGCTGTCAAATGACCTGCTCTTATAGAACAAAAATCCCCAAACTATATTTATGTTATTGAAAGCTTCCTCAGATCCCTGGGGAAAAAAGTAAATTGAATGGAAATCTTGAAAACCAGAAGCTTCCCCTTCATCAGGTTGTTCTGAACTTTGATCAAAATTAGAAAGAAAAATATTGTGAGAAGATCGTCTAGGCAGCAATTCCTCCAGAAACCCAACTGTCTCAGCTCAGCAAATGTTGAGTTGATCTAAGGGTATAAAGGCATCTCATAGATTTTAGCAAGTTTCACTCATCTGTTTATAGATTAATATACTTATTGCTGAAGCACATTATGGGAATACACACACACAGAGGAATAATTACAATGAAAATAACTAAAAGGAAATAGAAATAGCTATTTATTTTATACCTACTATGACTCAGCATTTTGCATTTAATAAATGTCCCTAGGAAGTACTCTATCCTCCCAGATAGGCAGGTAGGTAACTAGGTGGATTGACTATTGCTTTATAGAAAAGAAAATAAGTCACTCACTTGAGTCACACAGTCATAAATGGATTGGGCAGGGATTCAATTATAAGTTCTGACTACAAAGAGAGCCTTCTCCCATTGTACCACAAGCCCTCCTCAAAAATTATCTATTCACTAAAATATGTGCCAGGCCCAGATGGTTTTACAGCTGAATTGTATCTAACTTTCAGCAAACAGATAATCCTTTTGTTATTCAAAAAATTTCTGACCATAGCAAAAGATGGAAAGCTTCCCAATTCAATTTACAAAGCTAGCATAACCTTACTTCCCAGACATCGTGAATATAGAACAAAAAGAAAACAATGAAATATTTCACTGATGAGTATGGATGCAATACACTACCTAAATTGTATGTAAAAGTTAGTAAATTAAATCCAGGTGCCTATTTAAAAAGTTGCATACCATGAACAAGCAGAGTATATTGCAGGAATGCAGGGATAGTTCAACATTAGAAAACATGATAACATAACTCATAAAATGGATAAGGTAAATAAAAAATATATATATAAATACTTACATTATTTAATGTTAAGAATTACTAAGAAATATCTCTTTAAAATAGCTGCTATTTGTAATATGGAAACAAAAGTACCGTGTCAAAAAATGAGAATATAAGGAACATAAAAGAATTTCAAAGCCTATTTAATACCAATAGCAAATATTTAAAAAAATAGTACGCAAACTACACATCTAACAAGGGTTTAATATTCAGATTATATAAGATGCTTAACAGTTAAAAAAAAAAAACCAACAACTTGTTTAAAAAATAGACAAAAGACTTGACTAAACATTTCTCAAAAAAAAGGTCAAACACAAGTTACTGCCTCCTTCCAGTTAGAATAGCTACTGAAAAGGCAAAAGAAAACAAGTGCTGACTAGCATGTGGGGAAGAGAACATTTACTTGCTTTGTGTGAGATTGTAAACTATCAGTAACACAGCTATTATAGAAAAAACTATTGAGTTTCCTTAGGAAAACACAAATAGAAATACCATATGATCTAGCAAACTACTGCTGGGTAAATATCCAAAGGAAATGAAGTCAGCATGTAGAGGAGATATCTACACTTCCACATGTATTGCAGCACTATTTACAACACTGAAGAGATGGAATCAGATTAAATGTTTAATAAAGAATGAATGGAAGAGAAAATGTAGTGTATAATATATATAAAATACACACACGCGAAAAAAATAGAAGACCTTTCAGCCATAAAAAAATTTAAATCCTGTCATGTGTGACAATATGGATGAATCTGGAGGACATCATTGTAAGTGAAATTAACTGGACTTAGAAAGACAAATACTACATAATCTTACTTATGTGGAATATTACAAAAAAAAGAAAAAGAAAGAAAGGTAAAAAGTAGAACAGTGATTACCAGAAACTGGAGACTAGAGAAAGGAAGGAGGAATGGGGAAAGGTTGATCAATGGGAGTAAAGTTATAATTCATTAGGAGGAGTGAGTTTTTGTGTTCTATTCCACAGTAGAGTGACTATGGTTAACTGTAAAATAGTGTTTATTACAAAATAGCTACAATAGAGGCTTTTGAATGTTCTTACCACAAAGAAATTATAAATTTATGAGGTGACATATACACTAACTGCTGGGATTACATCGTTATACAACATATAGCTGTATCAGAACATCAAATTATATCCCAGAAATATATGCAATCACAATGTGTCAATTTAAGAAAGAGTACTAAAGCCATCAGTATTTAAAATCAGAAGACAAGGAAACTGATAAAAAAATAAATTATGTAGTACTGATAAGTGAAAAGAAAGAAAAATATTATATGCGTAATATGCATATATGAATATCTACTAATTCCAAAAACTAAAAAAAGTGAATACAACTAATAAAATATTTAATACTGTGATTGTATATGAAATGAATGAATTGAAGAATATACTGTATCCCAGGATCCAAAAATATACTTATAATAAAGTATTTCTTTTTATATTGATGTATAAATTGAATGAATTGTGATCAAAAGTCTAATCAGGTTATTTTTTCTTAGAAGAAAATGATTTAATGGAATGTTTAGAAAATTAATATATGGTAATTGTCAAAAAACTTATGAGATACAAGAATAATGGGAGAAGTGTCCTAGAAAACTATATACTAAAACGTCTTTAGAATGTAAGATTTTGGAGAGATGACTTTTTGTGTTGTTTCTCAGAACCTTCATAATTCCAGGAGCACATTATGTACTCAATAATTGTCATTTTATTTATTTATTTATTTTTTTGTAGAGACAGAGTCTCACTTTATCACCCTGGGTAGAGTGCCGTGGTGTCACACAGCTCACAGCAACCTCCAACTCCCGGGCTTAGGCGATTCTCTTGCCTCAGCCTCCCAAGTAGCTGGGACTACAGGCACCTGCCACAATACCCGGCCATTTTTCTGGTTTTGCAGTTCGGCCGAGGCCGGGTTTGAACCCACCACCTTTGGTACATGGGGCTGGTGCCCAATAATTGTCATTTTAATATATAAATGAGTTAAGCTAATGTGTTAAAAACAAAAGAACATAATTTTGCTCCATGAATAAATAGGTAGCTCAATAAACACAAGGACAGAGTCAGGTAATCATTTAAATATATAATTTATTACATGATAAAAGTGACATTTCAGTCTGGTGCAGAAAAGACTCATATTTAACCGATGGTTTTAAATATTGGCTCTCCTTCTGGGAAAAAATAAAATTGGATCCCTACATTACCCTCAAAAGGAAAAATAAATGCCCAATAAACTAAGAAAGACTCAAGCATTATAAATGCAATCCAATTAATCAAAAAGATTTGTACCCCGGTAATACCTTGAAATAATAAAAATGTAAATATAAGTGTATTAGGCATGAATCACCTACAGCTTGACTAATATTAGACATCCCTGATTCACATCTGCCTGCATCTCCCAGGCCTAGGGAGACTTCCTCATACAAATTAAACTTGATTCTCCTTTACCCTTCATTCACCAGCCAACACCTGCTCTTTCTTGCTGGTGTGTGTGACTATTTTCCAGATCCCCACTTCAATGGTATGAAATGATCTTAAATGGAATTTGGTTTCCAGATGTGTCTTCATGGCTATATTATTTGTGTCCTAATTTGGCAAGTAGAATTTGACAGAATAATAAATGTGCACAAATAAGTTGTATTGTAATATAAGCTTCTATTTCATAATTGTGTTCTGGAATCTTCTGTGCTGGGCAAATAATTATTCAAGGAGGCAAAAAATAAATATTTACAGCCCATGTGTGAGATACTACAAACAATACAGTAAGGTAATCTGAACAGACAATGGGGAGTTATTTCATTAATCATGAAGTGGAAGTGAAAATAAAGATAATGGAACTTTTCCCCAATGCTAAAAACAAAAATCAAAAGAGTAATGTGAAAATTCCCTGTGTTCTTGCAGAAATCTTCTGGTGATTTTACATACATCAGATTTTACATACACCGTACCCTTTATGACCTGTAAAGCTGACCTAGAATCTGCTAGACTCCTTTTCTGTTCATTTATTAAATCCTGAAACTAAGGGACTCCCAAAGCTGTGAGAAATATCTTAACCATAAGACCCAGAAAATACCTGACCACTCTTCATTTTCCTTGCAATGAAGCAGCTCACACTTTAAGAACCTGTTTGTGAAAGTGTATTTAGCCTCCTGTCAACAGAACCAGGAAATTAGAAACCAGAGTGACTGAACCAAATACCCACCTTTCCCAAGAAGTAACCTCATTTGTTAGAAGGATCATGAACTTGGATACCAGACAATCCCGAGATCAAATATTTGCTTTACCTTTTGGAGAAATTCTTTAATTTTTCAGAGCCTCAATTTTCTCATCTCTAAAACAAAAATACTAAATAATCGTTTTATTTGTGAGGAAAGTACCTAGGACAATGCTGTTCATTTCTGTTCTCTTCACATCCCTTCCCAACAGAATTTATTTTTTTAAGAGGGAGAGAATATTTCAAGAATTCCATTTCTAATAGAGAGAAAATGCATATCTAATTTGCTATTAGATAAGGATCATTCAAAATAAGTGTCCAAGCATTTTTTAAGCACCAATTTCATCAAAAGACATGTCTTCCAACAACAGCATATTGGTTTTATTCTGCATAGGCTCTCTGCAGATTCAAACATTTGTTGTAGTGTGGGACAAGATTTTTGGCATCACTTTAGTAAAATGCTGGGTTCTTAGTTTGCATAACTGTTGCGCCTGTAATGAGCAGACACAAAGCCTTGGCTCATTTCGCTGCCCCCTGCTCACTTCAGAGCAGTGGCTATTTCTCTCTCCCATGTATAGCCTAGAGAATCTTGCAAGATTCTACCAAAGCCCAGAGATCTATGCTGCAACCTGGGGAAGACCACACCATAAAGAATCCATGAAAAAAATCTTCCATCCTTCAGTGTTGTGAGGAAGAAATTGTATCCAATATCATCATCAAAAAAGGTACTCACAACTTCAGTTACTGCAGCTCTTTCCACATGGGTGCAGCACAGAAACTGTGGTGAGCCCCACCAGAAGTGACTTCTACACCAGCTAACGTTCTCTTTCAAAATCAGCATCTGATTTGTTCCGTATGGGGGAGAAAATGAGATGAAACCACTCCCTTAAGGAAGCCCTGGTAAGGGGAGATATCATTCAGACTTTTATTGAAATAGTAAATGGTTAAGTAACTTTTTCTTCATTGGTGATATCAAAAAGAAAGAGTGGGAATAGTTGTATGTCCCATTATTATTGCATGTTACACAAATATCTGAGAAGGGTCATAACATTCAACACTGTCACATATATTGCCTCATCAATTCTAAGACATTCTTCCAGAAAATGTTTGTTGTGTAGACCCTGTATTTAAAACACTGAGGAGGTACTGGAGAAAAAGAATAAAATACAGTGCCTGCCCTCAAGGCAGTGGCAGAGGATGGAAAGTCCTCTTCAACACAGTGTGCCAAGTACCTACCATCACAGTCAGAGCCAGGTGCTGGGGGTCACCCAGAATAGACACATAACCCAGCCTTGGAGGAAAGGTGTTAATTCTTTCATATTCATTCCTCAATGATGGAGTGAATGAAGAAGTCACTTCTTTCCTGAACATGTTTTTTAAGTTGAAAACTGGAGCCAAAAGTACATGGTTTCAATTCTTAAGACTAGAGTAGAGCTCAGGACCAGTAAGACCAAAGCTGACGAGCTTTGCATATTTGCCATGGGCAAGGTAGTATGGTAAGCACTGTATATGGATTATCTCATGAATTTTTTCACAGTAAACCCACAAGGTAAGTTCTATTGCTCCTATTGACATATGAGGAAGTGAAGACTTAAATTTTATGACTTGACCCACCAATATCACACAGCCCAGAACAGTGAGTCTGAAAGTCAAACGTGGCCTGTGCCTTGGTCTATTAAGCTATTTTACAAATACTGCTCCAAATATTCAGTTAGTCTAAGTAGGCTTTGTTTATGGAGACTCCATCCAAAATTTTTTTGTACTATTTTGCCTTGTTTTGTTATGTTTCCTGAATTTTATCTTATCCAATTCCCAAAGTTCAGAGACGTCGCCAAAAAAGACAAGCTAGCTAACACTTTATATATGTGTATGTGTATGTAAATGTATGTGTTTGTGTTTGTGTGTGTGTATATCATTCGACTAAAAATAAGTAATTTCTCATTATTGTCAAGGACAGAGGTGAAACATCTTGTCATTATCCAAAGCCAGACCTAGAAAACTGGGCTTTATGAAAATTATGCCCAGATTTCATTCCTTCCCTTATCTCTCTAGCAGGGGTCAGGAAAAGGTCAATGAATAATGAGCCATTGGCTTAACCTACCTGCAAGAGCCCATTTCAGGGGACACACAAGTTCTCTGGGGTTATGTGTGCCACCAGATATACTATAATGGAAACAGACACTCATGTTGTCTAGGAAGACAAATGGGGGATAAATGTGAATGCGGCCTGAGGGGATTTTCCTGTACCCCACATACAGGTCCACACAGGGCTCTGTCTGCAGCCCCGGTTGTTTGTTATGTGACAAGACACTACCTTTTATAGAAAATTTGATATATGCAGCTTAATGGGTAAGATTTTAGAATATGGAGCAGGAAACACTTGAGATTGAATCTTTGTTCTGTCACTTATACTATGTCTGCAGGCAATTAAAAAAAAAACTCTGAATTTTGTTTTCTTGCCTGAAGAGTAAAGTTGTAAACACTTCAAGGACATTAGATGAAAACATTTGTGTAAAGAGCTGAGTAGGGTACCCAGCACATAGTAGGGACTGGGCAAATAAGAGTTATCATAATCATTAGGTTTATAATTCTAAACCTTTGTTGAAAACACAAGGCATTTTCAACAGTCAATTTTAAAAATGAACAGCTTCATGCCTTATAATATTTTTGTCCATTGTGGTTATTTTCAAATGGCAATGTTTCTGAGGGCCTTTCTTAGCTTCATTCTTTGACTTGAACCGATTTCTATGCTCTATTCACGAAAATGTCTGGATTAATGTTCGATGCTAATATTGGAATCTAAAACTCAGAGTCTTACAGAATTTACGGCTAAATGAGCTAAGGGCACAGAAAATCTCGAGATGGTTTGTGAGACTGAAGAACAGCTACTTCTTCTCATTCGCCTCATTCGGGGCATGAATTGCTCCTTCTCTCCCTCTTCATCCCCCACATCCTAAACAGATTTCCTGAAAGACCTTCTGGTTAAGTTCTCATCCCCTTGGCAAGGCAACGTGTCTGCTGAGCCAGTCAGCTGTCTCATTGAGATTCACTGCCAGGTGGACAGCTTTGATGGCAAGGAGGTGGCGTTCCGCCCAGTTAAGCAGCTTTCAAGCCTCAAGCCATAAAGATGAGCTCCTGGCCCTCCTTCCTCCAGGAGGATACTGCAGACATATTGCCTGCCCTTGGAAGTATGGCTTTCCTGCGGTGCAAATTATTGAGCTGTGCAGAGCACCTTACTTACTGCTCTCTCCTCAGAGCACTTGAGACACAGACCTTGTCCAGTTCCTTGTGTCAGCTTTTCTTCATGAAAGGTGCTGTTCAAGCAATTAGCTTGAGTTGGAAGCAAGCAGTAAGTTAGGGGAATATGTGTTCATTTTTTTTTTTCAGTTGAGGCTGATCTTTCCATACACCAGGAAAAAGGAAAATCTTGTGCTATAAGACACAAGATTTAGAAAATAAAAGAGCCCATGTTTCTGAATGACACTTTCTCTTTTCAAAAGGCCTTGCTGACTAAACCAATGGCTGTTATTACAGCTTTAGCAGCAATGCTGTTTTCTAGCCTAGTTCACAGATGTGAATACTCAGAACCCAAGATAGTCAAGACTTGGCACGTGATGTTTTAAAACTAAAACAGAATCTAAAACATGCTTTACCATACTGTAATATATGTCCATTTAAAAATACAGAAAGTTAAGAGGAAACAAAAATCTCCTTTTAAGTCACCAATCAGAGAAATCTGTCATGGAAGAAACCTATTTAGATGACTCACCAGCAAAGCGTAGGTAGTTAGAGATATAGTGAGAAAGACTTCTCTGGAGTGGGCTTTTCTGTCGTTTTAACTAAGCCACTGCCTCTTCCAAAGGGAGATAAGGAGGTAGTGCCTCCCCCTTATAAGAGAGAGGTTTTCAAGGGGCCTTCAGGCCTTGCCAGGCTTATGCATGATTTGGTGAGTGGAGTGTGCCGATGTCCGAAATCCACCTGGAAAATCTAAAAGGCATAGATGAGTCATGCACTGTTTAGATAGTGAAAGAAAAAGAATTGTTGCCACCTTGGGGTCAGCTCCATACCTACACTGTCAAGCTAATATATGCATGGAGATGTGTCGTAGGATACCAGGCACAGAGGAGTAGGGAATTAAACCAAAGGTGGAAACATTTGAAATCCTGCCCAAAAGGACACCCTAGAAAGGACTGTGGGACCCTGAGAGAGACGGACTCTAGAAGAACGGTAGCTGGAGGAGAATGGATTGTCTGCCTCACCGGATGTTCAGTCAAATTCGGGCTCCAAAAAGAAACAAAACACAAAAGTGCCTCACAGTGGGTGAGTCTGCCAAGCCCAGAGGTTGCAAATCTGTCTTAGAAAGGTGCTGATTAAGTACAAGTATTTCTGTTCTTTTCCACTGCGCTGTTTTCCACTTTCCTCAGGATTAATAAGATAGAGAGGAAAAGTCGGGAGTCAAAAGTGGGGAATGAGGAAGGAAGGCTACAGGCTACACCTCCCCAAGTGGGTTGTAGACCGTTGGACTATAGTTGCTCCTGTCTGGCCAGGTGAATGAGAGATGGCAAATTCTTACGGTTTAGTTAAGACTGAAGTATTGATTAATGTAGTCGATGAGATATTTTTAAATAAACACTATGTATTGCAACTGACTGTCGCTGTGAGACTTTGTCCTAACAGCGACAAAAAATGTCATAGGACCCCAGGGGCAAGGAAAGAACTTGAATAAACTTTACGAGGCTAGTAAGAGACATAAAAGATAGTCTCTATCACAACTAATCAACTTTGTGTTTATGGCTCAAAAGGCCACCATAGTTAGTACACAAATTATTGGGTGCGGCTGTGCTCAGATAAAACTTTGTTTACACATTTCAGCAGTGGGCTACTGGGTCGCATGGGCTGCAGTTTGCCAACTGATGTTCAGCATCATCATTTTTAATGTCTACATAGAGTCCCATTCTGCAATTTTAACTAAGTCTTGAAGTTGTTTCTAAATTCTGCTATTAAGGGTGATGTTTGGATGCTTTGTACATAAAACTTTACGCCCATCTTAATTATTTATAATCCGTTTCTAAATGCAATTCCTGGGTCAGGTGCCATTGCTTTTGGCTTTTGAATGATATTGCCACATTGTCCTCAAGAAAAGTTGTAGCAGTTTTCATACTCACCAGTAGGGTGTAAGAGAGTTTCCCTACAACAGAGACTATAATGAATACACTGCCCACAAATTTAAAACTAAGGGAATGGAAGCTGGGCAGATTGTCTGCCGCTAGTGGTTTATTACTTGCAATCTTTAGTCCAGCAGACAGGGAGGCCCAACTGTCTTCATCCCATGCTGCTGCTTCTAAGAGACACACTGAGAACAGATTATTACCCACTTCGGAATTCTCAGGCTACTGTCTGGCATCACATTCTCTTGATTTTGTTTCTGTGGGCTGCCACGGTTACAAGCAGAGTGAACCAGTGAACCAAACCGAGAGTGGGCACACACGGTAAATGCTAACCCTATCCTAACTTTGTCTCACAGTGTGACCCTGGGCAAGGCCCTGAACCTCAGCTGTGTGGCGGCTTCTTTGCAGAAAAATGTGACAGCACCCTCCCAGGAAGGAAGCAGAAACTAAATGATTACACTCCTCCCTACAAATATCAGGTGTTAGTGAAAAGAGTTTCCTGACCCAATAGCAAGGAAAGAAAGCACTAACTCTTCCTTGAGAGCCTGGCGGCTACTGCTTTATCTAAAAGAATCAAGGAAATGGGATCTTATTGCTTTTGCATCATTTGAAGAGTCAACACAGTTGCTCAATCTGGCCATGAACTGAAAAAACCTGAGCACCTTGCGAGCCAGTGGATACCACAGCTCCTTCTGGCCACATGTTTAGCCCAAGGGTGCATACGAAAGAGCCCCTCCCCTTCAAATTCTCCAAACTGTCACTTCTCATTCTGTTTGCTGCTTCTCACCCTTCCTTTGTTGTCTGACAGCCGTTTAGCTCCCCACCTCAGCTTCTAGGGGCCCACTCTGACCCCCTTTATGCTAACATCCATTTCAGCACAAGATTTGGCTTAACTCCTCTGTGCTAATTGGGATAGTCTGAATTAGGTCCCAACCACTGGAAGCTTGTACCCTATTCCATAAGGTACCCTACCCCTAAACCTACCTACCCAGGAAGGTCAATGGCTGTGTGCACGACCAGACAGTTCACCTCCGAAGATGAAGCCACAGCTCAAGAGCCACAAAATTCAAAACCTTCTTCTAAAATATTTATAATGTCAAAAAACCTAGGCAAATTGATCACACAGCAGCTAACCCCCACTTCATAGCCTCCCCATGTAATTATATCCATTCTCTGTTCTTCCACTGGCTTATTTGATTAAGCTATGAATCAGAAAATCTTACTTTTCCACCTAAAACCTTCCAGTGACTGCCTACTCTCCTCAGAATGAAGCCTCCTGTTGTCAGAGTCTAATGGGGCTAATTTCTATCTGACCTTGACAGTGTCCTTGTTCATTTAGCTCACCCCCCTCCTTCCACTGTAAAGTGTTTTAAAGACAGCAAAACCTCTGTAAGTTGACCACCCCAGGGACTGTACCAAACTGGTCAACATACAGAGGTGATCAACATAAGTAACTTTCTTTAAGTACATATGGTACATATCTGGTCTGTGAAAATTAGGTCAACTTAAGGAGGCAGTCAATGTAGGAAGATGGTCAACCCTGGAGGTCCTACTGTACATGATCAGGGAGAGGAAGGTATATGGGATCTCTGTGCTATCTGCTCAAATTTTTCTATAAATTTAAAACTATTCTAAAAAAATAATAAACTACTAAATGTAGCCAAGTGTCACCACGGCTGTTTGGAGTGGGCTGGCTGGTATGTTTGTTGCACATCATGGTTAAGACCTCCACTTGCTCCATTCCGATCACTGACCACTCTTTCTGAGACATAGAGCATTTCTATGCTTCCATGATGTGGCCTGGACTGTTATTTCTGGAGCAATTATTTAGCCATCAAGGTCTAGTTCATATATCACTCCATTGTGAAATTCTCCCAACTTTCCAGATGGAACACATCACTCTTTCCACACCATTCCATATTTCTTTGGACATGCCATAATGCCCTCATTTATCACAGAGTGAAATAGTTTTTTTCTCTGCTTCTTTTAGCCTATATACCCTTGGCATAGAAGAAGCTGTGGTTTCCTCATGTTTATATCCTCCAGTGTCCAATTTCAATGTCAGACACATTGAGAACCTGGTATTATTCAAGAGGAGAATATGCATGATTTATTTTATGAATAAATAAGTAGTTGAATGGCTAAGCACTAACATTAATTGAGCAATTTATACATGTTGGCCCTGTTCTATGAGATATGCAAATACTCCCCAAGTCAACTGCCAAGCACTTTGTAGGATTTCATTTTACAGAAGATGAAATAGACTTTTTTATTTTCCACGTTATATGAGAGTTAGTAACCTTTTGCTACATGGTTGATTTCAAATCAGAGCAGCCCAGATCCATGGTACACTACTTTTTGCAGCCTCCCATATCCTGAAAGAGCACTAAGTCTCAGGCTGCCTGATATTAGGAATATTTTCATTTATTACTAATTATTTGACCTATTTTAAATTTACAGTGCTCAAAACGTTCACCTATTGTTGTTTCTGTACAAGATTGGGTTCACCAAAGAATGTAGTAAATACCATAGTAAAAGATACCTATAAGCTCAGAATGGCTCTGGAACCCAGACTATTTAAGTTCAAATTCTATTACTAATTGTGTAACCTTGAGCAAATCACTTAACCTTTTTCTTTTCTTTTAAATTATTTGGGATTCATTGAGGGTACAAAGAATTAGATTACACTGATTACGGTTGTTAGGTAAAATACCTCTTGTAATTGTGTCCCACCCCCAAGAGGTGTGCCATACATCTTGACCCCCCCATCCTCCCATCCCCAATCCCTCATTCCCCTACCCCCCACCTTGTATTAGATCATCTACTGCCTTCATATTAGAATGAGTACACTGGATCCTTGCTTCTCCATTCTTGTGATGCTTTGCTAAGAAAAATGTGTTATACCTCCATCCAGATTAACACAAAATATGTAAAGTCTCCATCTTTTTAATGGCTGAATAGTATTCCATGGTATACATACACCACAGCTTGTTAATCCATTCCTGGGTTGTTTCCACGTTTTGGTGATTGTAAATTGAGCTGCAATAAACAGTCAAGTGCAAATGTCCTTGTGATAAAAGGACTGTTTTTCTTTCTTTGCCTAGTAATGGTATTGCAGGATCAAATGGGATGTCTAATTTGAGTTCTTTGAGGATTTTCTATACTTTCTTCTAAAAAAGGTTGTATTAGTTTGCAGTCCCACCAGCAGTGTAAAAATGTTCCCTTCTCATCACATCCACACCAGAATCTGCAGCTTTGAGAATTTGTGATGTGGGCTATTCTCACTGGGGTTAGGTAATATCTCAGGGTGGTTATAATTTGCATTTCTCTGATGATCAGGGATGATGAACATTTTTTCACATATTTGTTACCTATTCCTCTATCTTTGTCAGAGAAGGTTCTGTTCATATCTTTTGTCTAGAAGTAGATGGGATTGTTCACTCTTTTTCTGTTGATTAATTTCAGTTCTCTGTAGACTCTAATTATCAATCCTTCATCAGATTGATACCCTGCAAATATCTTTTCCCATTTTCAATGTTGTCTTTTTGCTTTACTTTTTGTGTCCTTAGCTGTGCAGAAACTTTTCAGCTTAATTAAGTTCCAATTGTTAATTTTTGTTATTGTTACAATGGCCACTGAAGTCTTTGTCATAAAATGTTTCCCCAGTTCAAAATTTATCAAGAGTTTTCCCCACACTTTCTTCTAAGATTTTTATAGTTTTGTGTCTTAGATTTAAGTTTCTTATCTATCTTGGGTCAATTTTTGTAAGGGGTGGAAGTTGTGAGTCAAGTTTACTGTGGTTATCCAGTTTTCTCAGCACCATTTGTTCAATAGGTATTCTTTTCCCCACTGTATGCTGTTGTTTTGTTTATCAAAGATCAAATGGCATATAGAGACTGGTTTCATCTCTTGGTTATCTATTCTATTCCATGTGTCTATGCCTCTATTTTTTCTGCAAATATCAAGCTGTTTTGATTGCTGTGAACTTGTAATATAGCCTGAACTCTGATAGGGTGATGCCTCCAACTTTGTTTTTATTATTAAGAAACATGTTTGTAATTTCCCTTTATAACAATATATTTTCTCCAATTTCAATATCAGGTGTATCCAGATCAAGTAGACTGATATTGAAATATTTCTTCTTTTTTTATTGTTTATAAGATTTCTGGAATTTCTTGTATTGTAAAATCACTGTGGTCTATGAGTTTATGATAGTTTGAACTTTGTTATTTCTTTTAATTCATTGCTTAATTACTGTTTTTCTATGAATGATTATACTGTGGTTAATATGTTAGCATAGCAGTATTCCCAGATAGTTTTTTGTTTGTTGGGAGGTTGGGCTTTAGGGGGGCAGAGGTAATACTTTGCATGTAATATCTTACTTTATAACAATGAAATTGCTTTCTCTTTTGTCTTGTGATTTTTTTTTGAGGTGAAATTTAAGTTTTTGTGTGAGTAGTACTATTATACCTATCTTGAGTGTCTTGCTTGTACTGTATCACATCATACCTTTGTTTAATTCTTAATAAACTGT
>CAUYRH010017863.1:0-32995 GCA_963574655.1 Perodicticus potto
GTTTCATGGTTTTTGTATTTGTGTCTAATGCACGTTTTAACATGATAGACGCAATGCATTGTGTGGCTAGTTTTCTGGAAAGTCGATCTTTTAGGAATTGTTTTTCAGATCTTCAATAAATTTTTTCTTTAAATTTCAAAAAAAAAAAAATCCATATTATTTCAGTGATCTCTTTTCTCCACTTTCTTTACATGAAAGGAAAGTTTATTCCCTCTGAGGAGTGTATGTTTACCTTAAAGCTGAAAAACAGACTAATAGACCATTTAGGAAACAAGATTCACAGTTACATCAAAGTTTATAATTTATGGAGTTTGGGAAAACACTAATTAATACAAAGTTATCAAATAAGACCATTTATTACTACCATAGGATAATAAATATCATAGCATAAAAAGTGATGCTTCATTCCACGGGCCTAATCTCACATTTTCCCAAATAAGTGATGGTCCTGAAGTTTCACTCCCCAGCCCACCCCTCCCCCACCCCCAGCAGGTGTTTTGATGTGTCATTACTAGGGACCATCTATGACCAAAGAGAATCTGTGGTAGCCTTCAGTGTCAAAGCTCCAGATGACACCGAAGTATTAATTTAAAAATAACTATAATAAAGATAATATAATAATTCACAGATAGATGAGTGAGCAGATATACCAGGGATCTTAAGTAGTTAAAATGGTCAAACCCTTTCCATACCCTGGAAATATTATTTCCAGAAAAAAAGTGAAGCTACAGAAGTATGTAGCTGCCTTGTTTTAGAGAAAAGAAATAATTTAAAAGTAACACTCTTCAAAAATGTATTTATTCTACCAGCCCACTTATAAAATCTAACATCCCTACCCCCCAAAAAACAAACACACATCTTTGGAAAGATTATATGATTTTGTGTAAGGACACTGGTTCCTAACAATCTAGTGATTTGGAGAATCACTCTAGTTCCTCTCCTCTCCTAGCTCATGCTGCAATATCTCAGGTGAGCTCTTTCTACATCTTAGTTTCCTGACAATTCAGGATTGAATATTCTTGCAAACACCTGACCTTAATTTTTAGTCTGTTTCTCACTCTTTTCCATCCTCCACTATCATGCAGTTTCTATGTTAATTAATTCATTCAAATTTTGGTCCACTTAAAAGGCTGCCAAAGCAAAACAAAGAAAAGGTCGCTCAACTTAAAAAAGATCTGAGCTGAAGAAGCTCTAAATACATCATTATCGGCTTTTGTACTGTGAGTTTTTTAATCTCTTTTAATCTCAATTACCTCATAAATGGAGGCAATTATTCCCAGGATTGTTGTAAGATTAAATGAAATAATGGATGTGAATGCTCGTTTGAGATTAAAAAGCTTCTATGTATCTTCAAATACTGTAGGTCAGTTTCTCAAACTGCAAAATTTTATTCAACAGCAAAAGACAGGTTTTGACTTGCTCTTAAAACAGAGATAGGAGGAGTTTAAACATCAGATTATTCTATCTTTATTTACCTAACTTGTAAGGTAAAAGGTTAGGACCCTATTCAATTAGAAACTGACTAGAAAGAAGCACATAGGAAAGGTCAAGATGTTGGATTTTTAAAAATAATCACATAAACAACAGTAAACTCTTAATAGTTTTTTTTTAGCCTTGATACACTATATCTGAGGACATCGACATTGTTAATAAACAAAGCTGGATTAAAACTGGTTCAAAGGTGAGTGTGCTCAGGCTTTTTAGGTACTAGATCTGGCGAAGGATTTAAGATGCACGTGTTGAGATTAAAGCACTGAGGATCAGAATCAGTTCCTGGACTGTTCCACATTATTATTTTTGGATTAAGAGATGATTAAAGAAAAAGACACTTTCGGAGGGCAGACAATAAAGACAGACCCCACAGTCATCTTTAATAAAGAGTTGATAGCGAATTATGATGAAGTAATACACCTACAAGTTCATAAACGTACGACAGTTAGATGACATACCTCAAACACTGACCTAGTATGGGAATTCAGACCCGCAATTAAGTCATCCTTTTCCCCCCAAGGAAGTAAGATATACAGTTAGGTGTGGTTTGTTTTGTTTTGTTTTTTTAAGGGAAGCACTAAGGAAAAAGCTGCAGCTGGTGTGTGTTGGGGTCAACAATGTTCAGTGATCATTACGCAAAATACAGCCTGCCAAGAGAAAAAGAGGTTTCAGAACTGCCTGGTTGTTGTCACTGCTTCCTAAGTGTGTGAGTGGACTTTAAATGTAGAGATTTAAAAAAAAAATTACAGATTGAATTTTGTAGCTACAGTGTTAATATGAGTGTGTGTATAAATATTTTCACTGTGTGAACTTATTTTCTCTTCTATTTTAAAGGGCTTTAAAATTTTAGAATACTTGGAGTATTGTATGTATGTCTATAATAGTTCTCATTATTTCACCGAAATATACAAGTTCATCCAATTTTTTGGAATTATTTATTTTAAAAATCTTAGACTGATCTAACTTCACCTCTTACCTCTCAAGAATGCCACATAATTAATGGAATGCATGAATAACTGCAGAGGTGAATTATTACTAATTACTACTAATTTCAAAAAGGATTCTGCAGGCCGGCGCCTGTGGCTCATCGAGTAGGGCGCCAGCCCCATATACCGAAGGTGGCAGGTTCAAACCCGGCTTCAGCCAAACTGCAGAACAGAAAAATAGCCGGACGTTGTGGCGGGCGCCTGTAGTCCCAGCTACTCGGGAGGCTGAGGCAAAAGAATCGCCTGAGCCCAGGAGTTGGAGGTGGCTGTGAGCTGTGTGACGTCACGGCACTCTACCGAGGGCAACAAATTGAGACTCTGTCTCTACAAAAAAAAGAAAAGATTCTGCAGCTTATAGAATTTTCAGTGATAACAGCTTATGGGTCTGTAATAAACTTATAACTTACTTTCTGAATTCACACAATTTTCTTCTTGGGCTCCACATACTGAAGAAAATGTTTTATTATTTCCTTTATCAAGCAACTTGCCCCAAGGTACGTTGAAGACTCTGTCTATGACATATGTGTGCAGAGAGAGAGAGATCAATCTTAGAACATTTTAACACCCAGATTTGGCTGATCAGTCGGACTAATCAAGAGGAGAGCTAAAGAAAGGAAAAGAGATTTGCTTTTGAGAGATGATTGCATGGCTATACGCAGGCTTAATAAAGTAAATTGATAACCTAGTTTGTCTTTTATGATTGGAACAGAATTTGTGCACATGGTGGCTGGGGGTCTGGGGAGGACATTTCATCAGGACCTAGGCATATTCAGAGATAGAAACTCCATTTCACTTTCAATGATTTCCCCTCTTAAAAAAGACTAACCTTCTGGAAGGACAGATGTGGGGCATTATTTGCCTATTTATCACTGGTATCCTGTAATACTATTTAGAACTATAGATTTTTACTCTCAAAGATAAGTTGCCTTAAGTAATGATTTAAAAATGGAAGTTTAATCAGTTTCCCCTGAAAAAAAGTTCTCTAATTAGTTAACTAACACCAAAAAACAAATATTTAGTACTTAGGCAGCTGACAATTATAGTTTTATATATGCAGACTAAATAAATGATTTTTTTTTTTTTTTGCAGTTTTTGGCTGGGGCTGGGTTTGAACCCACCACCTCCAGCATACGGGACCGGCGCCCTACTCCTTTGAGCCACAGGTGCCACCCAATAAATGATCTTTTGAATCATTAAATTGCAAAAAATATAAAATAAAATTTAAACAAACTGGGTCCAGGCAAATTAATGTAGCAATTCATCTCCCATTAAAATTTTTAGAAATTTTCATCAATTTTACTTCTAAAACCAAAGAATTATGATTTTATTTAAAACGTTTCCTTGAGTTTAGGTCTCTTCACTCAACTGGAGTGTCAGATTTCTCAGTCTCCTCCCTGGGCTGCTCTGAGGATTAAGGAGAAGGGAGGATGGCAGTAGAAGACCTGTAACCAACTGAGAGTTCTACAAAGTTATAACATTACTGATACACAGAGTCATTTCCATTTCTATTGTGAAATTCAAAGAACAGCAATGTTAACATCAGTTAATAACGACTTAACTGAAACATAAAATTTCAAAGAAAACCTTTAAATGTGACACCATTGATTTGGTTTGGAGGTGTGGGCCCTCCAATTTCATAATGAAACTGAATCCCCGTGCTGGAGGTGGGGCCTGATGGAAGGTGTTTGGGGCGTGGGGCTGATCCCCTCCGGCATGGCTTGGGGCCTCCTGGTAATAATGAGTGAGTTCTCCTTTACTGATTCACGTGGGAGCTGGTTGGTTAGAGGAGCCTGGCACTGCCTCCGCCCTCTTTTACTCCTTATATTGCCATGTGACACACCTGCTCCCCCTTTACGAAGCTCCCTGAATCCCTCCCCAGAAGCAGATGCTGGTGCGATGCTTCCTGTACAGCCCACACAACTGTGAGCCAAAGAAATCTTTTCTCTTTATGAAAACTACTCAGCCTCAGGTATTCCTTTATAGCAAAGCAAAATGGGCTAATACAACTATATACATGAAAAATATTGGAAAGCATTTTTTAAACTCTAAGGATACCTAAATTTTCAGAACATAGTGGGGTGTCAAATCCATTTATTGATAACAGAGGATTATAAAATGCTTCTTCAAATAACTAAGAGTACTCCTAACAATAGTGACTAATTTATTTGGGAGATTTTTCAGCGTCTTGCTCACCTCCTTTCAAAACCTCTCATTCTATAATGCATTGTCTGCACTGTGGTCTTCAAACCTCTTAGAATCGTGTATATACATATATATATATATTTTTTAATGTGTATATATTTTATATATGTGTATTTTATACATATACACATATGTATAAAATGTATAAAAATACTTAAAGGATATCTATACTGGGATGTTTATCACAATTAGAGTGAAATTATACATTTCAAGTCTTTTTCTGCTTAATATGAGGGGTGTTTTGTGAACAGAGCTGATTAGAATGTCATTATTATTGTCATTTTGTTTTTCAGAGATGGGATCTTGCTATGCTGCCCAGGCTGCAAGTGCAGTGTGATCACAGAGCACCACACCCTTGAACTACTGGTCTCAAGCAATTCTTCTGCCTCACCCTCCTAAGTGACTGGAACTATTGCCATGTACCATCATGCCTAGCAGAATGTCATTATTTTTATATTGCATTATTTTTACTTCAGAGAAGCTGCCACCATTTCCATTTTTGGTTGTTCCAAGACTATCTGATATACTGAGTAGAGTGCCTTTGTTAATTTGCATAGTGTTAACTAACAGCCATAAAACTTAATTTCATTAAAGTGATTACAAAAAGATCTTCTGATATTTCCTTCTTACACTGTAAGGAGGCATCTTGTGTACCACAGTGAAAGAAAGAGGACATTCCCTGTCAGATAACTCTGCTTTACAAGGTTGATTCTATCAGGAGCTGGGTACTGACTCAATCGGTATGATTTTAGAGGCAATGAGAAACTTCCACTACAATTGTTTTAGAATAGTATCTGATATCTTTCATTATATTGTACTTAAAAGACAAGTTTTTAAAACGCACATGTTCACTGGGTCTAACCTTGCAAAGGTAATCTCTAATATTCTATTTCCTGGACATCAAAATTTTACATTTTAAATTCACACCAGGGCATAATGAGGATGGGTTATATAATTTGAGGGGCCCAATGCAAAACGAAAATTTGCAGTTCTCAGGGCAAAAGCTCTTGTTTAAAGATTAAGAATTTCAAGATGGTGATGCCAGAGCATTCAACAAACTACCAGGTCCTTCTAAGGGTAGTTCATCAAGCTGGTCCAGGATATAACTTTATAATATGAAAAACAGAATTATCAGGGACAAGAAAAAACAGTAGGTATATACTAAAGGTAGACTGTCCAAAAAAGTAGAGGCTGAGGGGTATGTATAAATATGCGCGCACGCTCACACACACACAGCTCACCCTCTAAAATTTTGTCTTGAGTTTGCCTCATTTCTATCTTGCTTTATCTAGCTAGTAACATATCTTTGTAAGATGTTAGCTGATATCAGTATATCTGTCTGCCATAGCAAGGCTATTTTCATATTTACAGGGAACAATACAAAGCGTGTAGACATTGAGAAGTAGGACATTACGCATTTTTATTCTCGTACTTTAAAAGTAAAAGGAGAATCAATTTTCAGGCAATGTTTTAGAACCCTGAGAGGCCTAGGTAACAATTTGGGGTCAGGGTGGCTTCATTGGTATCCCTCGTGAGAGCCATGTGCTACTTTATCTACTAGTATGGTGACTCCTGATGCTGTAGTCAGTAGAGTGTCTATCTTCTATGTGGAGGTAGTTTTATTTTTCCATAAAAATGTAATGTATTTTCAAAGCACACCTTCACAAACTTGAACAGATCACTCATAGACCTGACAATGTCAGAGACTTGGGGAGACAAAGAGATGAATGACTGCTGTCTTCTTCCATTTTGCCTGTGTTTTAGCTAGCGATCTGTGTTACCACTGTAGGCAACAAATGTCTCTTTGATTACAGGATCCAGTTACTTCTGAATCAATCCAAATTGGAAGCTTTTGACAGTATCAGTGAATTTTAGTGAATGCTAATTCAATATGCAATTATAACATTGAGGATTATCAACTTATACATAATATTTAGATCTACAGCATGACATTTATATATACACAATAGTGTATCACTATGGCTAAAGAGTTATTTGTGTGTTTTTTTTAATGATTTTTAACGATAAATGAATCAAGTATGTTTATGTTTGTAAGTTTTTAAAAATATGACTGAAAATTCAATAGGAAATGCATTTTATAACTAGAGTAAAATGAATAATGTCCTACTTGGCAATGCCTAGAGGCTTAGTGTACATGTAAATTGAACTCAGAGTCATCAAAGCCATCTCCAAGTTATATATGGATTATTGTGGCTTACTTTTCCCTACAATGTGCTATAAATTGTAACCATCTACACTCCAATATGCACCTACCACCACTGCATCTAAATTGGATAAAGTAACCTTAAACAATCAGGCCCTTTTATGCTATCTTTTTTCTCTTAAACATAATATTTTCAGGAAAATTACCAAAATGCTGCCCCCTCATTTTGTTTGCCAACTGTCTGGATATAGTATGATCTATATTGCATATACTGACTTGTTCATAGTTTCTATAATTAAAGAAAAAAGTTATAGTGATTTCAAAAGCAAGATACCAGATTTTATTTATTTACAGAGTCTGTTTGTCACGCCCATAAAGTACTGTGGTATCATAGCTCACAGCAACCTCAAACTCGTGGACTCAAGCGATTTTCTTGCCTCAACCTCCGAGTAGCTGGGACTACAAGTGCCTGCCACAATGCCCAGCTATTTTTAGAGAAGCGGTCTCGCTCTGGCTAAGGCTGGTCTTGAATTCGTGAGCTCAGGTGATCCACCCACCTCAGCGTCCCAGAGAGTGGCATGAGCCACTGCGCCTGGCCCAGATACCACCCTTTAAAGGTCTTTTTACTTTACAAGTTCAGATTTTACTGTTTACTTTAGAAAACGTTAAATTTCAGTCTCATATTTTATTTAAGTCTGCATATATGCATATACAGAGAAAAGAACATATAGTTACGGTGATTTTTAGTTGTTGATAAAATGCACATTTGCGTATAGTCCAATTTTTGGCTGTGTCTTCCAATTGTGGAATATACGTTCTCTGAGCACACAGCTGGAAGAGAAGGGTGTTTACCTTGATTTCCTCTTAGAGAGAAGAAACACTGACAGAAACTTGTACAGTCTCCATTAACTTCAGCCGGTCACCACTATTTGTGATATTAGCTGAAATCATTCCAATTAGAAAGCAGACACGCATGCATGTTGTTCAATCCGTTTTAATAATTTGGTTATTATATTTAAAAGTCTCCATACTGCCAAGTCAGTGTCTCAGGGTTCCGCTCAAACGAGCGGACTTTTAATCATGCATGATCATGTTTTTATTGCGTTCCTCCCAAACTTTATATAACCCCATTATTCCTAACAATGTTTTTTCTCACAGCTATAAAAAAAGGCAACAAATTATTTCAAAAGAAGAATTAAAAGAGACGTTTGGTAAATTAACTATACACGTATACTACTCCCTCTGTATTTTTTAAAAGAAAAGATTCATTTCAGAGTTTTCACAAGTGAAACTAAAAATAAATACTTCAGAGAACTATAGGAAACATCCAAATAGGAAATATGTGTAACATTCAAATAGGAAACGTTCAATATAGGAAATATGTGTAACACTCAAATTTGCTATAGGAAAAAATTAACAAATGAAAATCTAAGACTGATCCACCAATTTACTAAAATAAATGAGTTTCCAAAGGCTCTGGAAATTACTGATGGAATAATGACATGTAATCTCGGAAGTGTCTATACTTACAAACATGAGCTCTGTGGACTTGAAAGTGAAGCCTAAATCAAATCTAACTCAGTGAGCTCCTTTAAAAAAGTTGACATTGTAACAGGACCCAATACCCAGCTGTTCTGTGGCCAACTCTGTCTCTTCATTCCAAAAGGAAAAAGCTACAGAAACATATTGTTAACAGGCTTTTACTCCATACTGATTGAATTCTTTACCCTTAATTCTTAAAGGGTAAAACCAACAACTTTTTTATTTGGGAAGGGATTAACAGTATATATTAATATTTTCCAAATATTTTAAAAGACATATATTTGTGGCATGCAGTTTTTAGTAAAATACAAAAGGCAAAAAGAGGTGACTATTATATCTGTGGGTTATGTGTTTAGGAACTAAGCAGCCAAGAATACTGCTTTTGGCACTGGCTGGGCACTCGTGAGCCACAGAACAGTAAATGCCAGGTGCCATCTCAGAAGTGGCAAGAACTACATGACATACACACACCCAAACAAACACAGATTCACAATGAAATAATGTGGTTTTTCCCCCAATACAAGTGAATTTATGGTCAACACAACACTATATGATACAGTACGATATCGGGATCCTTATTGACCTTTCTTCCTTCGTGGAAATTAACATGAAAGCATGACTACATGCATTCTAGGTATCATTTAATTTTGCATTTGTAATATAATGGGAAAATACAGCAGAATTTGTCCTAACTTCAGGGCATAAAGTACAAAGTATTTTTAAATGGAATATTTAAAAGCTGGAGGACTCTGGTTTTAAAATCAATTTTGAAGGCAATACCAGTAGAGAGGTGCATAGATCACAGACCAGAACCAGGAATTGGGGTTAGGGAAGAGGAAAACATCAAAGAAATAGTATGAGAGAATTTTTGTTGTAATAGAATTATTCTATAGTATAACTAGGATGGTGGACACATCATTTCACACTTATGTCAAAACTCACAGAAATTTCCACTACAAAGAGTAAATTTTGCTGCACATAAAACATAAAATATTTTTTAAGAAACTAACTAAACAAGTAAAAAATCAGTTTTCAAAGCAACGATTTGGTGTAGTTTACTACTTAGGTATGGTGTGGCTTCTGCTAAATGACTGTGAACCAAAAGGGGAAGAATAAATTATGTTCTTCAGAATAATCATTCCAAAATAAACATTTTGAAGGTCTAGATATTATTTCAAGGTCAAATGAATTAGCTGAATTATTTTTGTAGGTTATGCTTTCCTTTGACCCACAGATGACTATGGGATATACTTTCTTCCTAATCATTAGCTTATGGCAACCGACTCTGGCAAGGCTGAATCATTAACCAGCTGGATGCAGGGCTCCCCAAAGCAAAACCTGACAAGGAGCAAAAAAAGTGAGAGAGGGCACTGGTTGATCACTTCCTTGTCACAGAGAAACTCAGAAAGGGAGATTAAAATAATTTCTATCAGCACATATTATGTGGCATTCATACACTGCTCTTACGTTCTCTGTCAACTAAGGTACATTCATTCCATTTCCAATATCTGCTCCTCCATCGTACCCAAGTATTATGTTCTACCAACAATGACAACAAAAACACAATCAGTTGCGAAATAAAAATTCTGACCTCTAGACAGGTTGAATTTGAACTGCTACAGAAATAAATACAGGAAGAAAACAACAGATATACTTTATTTCTGTTTCTCCCCCTTCATTTCAAATAGTTTGTAAGAGTTTTAGAATACAGCTTTTTCCCCTTCCCACAGAGCCTGGTTGGTACAAAAACTAAAATCTGAATCGCCAAGTTTCAGAAAGCCAATTGGAAAAAAAAAAAAATCTCTGCATTAAGTTATCTGAAGACTGACCCACTGTGGCTACTTTCAACGTAATATATACCCTCTGCATGGTATTGTCAAGGCTTGTGACATCAGTTTTTACTCTAACATTCATACTTTACCCTATGAATGTTAAATAGACCCAGGACAAATAAACTGAGGGTAGGGGCTTCCCTTAGTCTTAGAAGGCTACTTCCCAATTATATATTTTGTTAGATCTGAAGAGATAAAAGCTGCATCTGTAAGTGATTAAAAGATGTTTTATATTCATGGCTTCATTTCTGCCGAAATAAATGGGTAATTAAAAGCACATATAATCCATAGCAATTTAGGCCTATTACAGAGTTCTAGCTTCTTTTTTTTATGATAGTTACTAATTAAAACAGGGTGTTACCGTCATGCTGAGCCTAAGTCTCTGACATACAGGTTTAATGAATAAAATGTCCTGACACAAAAATGAAAACAACAATACAGACAAAGCTGCAAGCTGTTAAGTTTCAAATGTGTGGTAAAGATTAAGGACATTCACTGATGTTAAGAAGTGTGCGGAGAAGGAACTTGTAATTTCTTTTTTAAAAAGGAAGATATAAAGGACTTTTTGAGAGGAATCGGAAATAGTCCTAATTTCTCTAACTTTTGGACCCCTCATTCCCCGTTGTTCCCTTCCCCTCTCTAAGAATTTAAACTCATAAGAGTCAGTTTTGAAAAATAGGGGGTATTTTAATATAATCCTGAATATAGGTTTAGATTGAAAATGGGAATTGGGACCATAATTAATTATGGTGCCAAGATTTTTAAACTTTAAGAAGACAGATTGTCAAATGACATTTCATAAGAGCTCAACCTTCCAAAAGTTCATGGATTAAAAGCCTGGTAAAGTGACAGTATCTTTTTGACATTTGATTACTCCCATATGCAGAATGAGTGTGAGGAATTAATACCGTTTTGGTGTTTTCACTTTCTGAAACCACTGTAATAAGAGACTGACATAAAATCAGACCAAATATACACACGGCCCTCAGCTAGGTTTATGGCCTTATTATCACTCTTAATAAACAATAATGAATAATAATAAATACCTAGAGTCCTCACTTACATTCTGCTTTATACACATATTCCTTCTAGCATCCATCCATCACTTCTTTCGGGATAATAAAACAATTCAATCCCATCAAATCCTCAGCAACAGCTCCCTTGGGAAGGATGTTTTATCTCTACTTCTGGGAGCCCAGGGAGGATTTTACTTGTTTGGAGGGGGCGGAGAAAGGAGCAGGGTCCTGTTTATTTCCATTGATGAGTCCCATGGTTCTCACAGGCGCTCAGGGACCGGGTGGGAGGAGAAGAGGAGGTGGTGCGGAGATTCCCTCCTTCAGAAAAGAAAAAGGGTTCAGGAAGCGAGGCAGGAGGACGGCTGAAGGGGGGAGAAGAGGGTAGTGTGTTTGAAAAATTAAACTCTTCTTTGCGATTTGGCGGGATGAGAAGCCAACAAATTTACCAACCTTACAAAGTTGTTAGAAAGAACTCAGTAGAAAACAAAAACAGACAGGTTCATTTCCCGCTCAAGATCTCGGTTTCAGGGAGCCACTCAGAGGTAGAGATGGACAGCGCCCCGAAGGGGGCCGCCAGGGGAACCGCGACCGCGCCGGCTGAGCGCCAGCGCAGCGGTGCGGGCGGCGAACTCCCGAGAGCTGGTGCGGAGCTGCTGCGCAGCGCTGCGGGGCAGCGGGGGGAAGGGGGGCCACGCGCGCACAACGAAACGAAATCGCACCCCACAGTCAGCAGTTTGCGAAGCGCCCCAAGGAAAGAGCTGGGACTGGAACCACCCGCTCTGACTCCTGAGTGTCCGAGCCGCAGCGACTCTCAGCTCAGGAAGAAGGTAGCGCAGATTAGCGCGAACCCCAAATCGCTCACAGACAGGGCGAGGGAACGACCCCCAGGTGCCCCGGCTAGGGAGGGAGGCGGCTGTTCCCTCGGTGGCTGCTTTGCTCCTGAGTCTAGGACGCCCGACTCAGCCCAAGTTAGTTTCTGGGGCCAGGGCGGTGGGGGGTCTGCCGGGGAGGCCGACCGAGGTACGGCCGGGGCTGCGGCTCCGGGCCGCCGGCAGGGCACCCGCGCGCTGCCCGGACCTCTCGCCTTCGGTCCCACACGCAGACGCCCCCCGCGAACCCCCAGTGCCGTAGACTTTCTCCGGTGGAGAGCGGAGGCTTGAACCTGGGGAGGAAGACAACAGTTCTCCCGGCAGGCGGGCAGAGTAAGCGCCCACGCCGAGTCCGTCCAGGCTTCCCGGACCCCGCCGCACCTCCGGGGTACCCGGTATCTCCGTCGTCCCCACCACTGCGTTGTCTGTCCATCTCCTAACATTCCTCGGGGCCATCCGGCCACGAAAGCAACTTGAGCGACCAAGGGAAACCTGCTCTACACCCCTCATCCGGCGAGACCCTTCCTGGGCCCTTCTAAACTGGGGGACGCGCGCCTCAACCCCCCATCCCGGACGAGCCCTCCAGTGTGAACACTGCTTGTGCCAGGTCTCAGGGTGGCACGCTAAAGCGTCGGGGAGTCTCGGGGATTGCTTTCTTCTCGCTACTTACCTTAAAAAGAAGTGTTTGTTTTTCCTAGGGGGAAGAGGCAAAGTCCCTCCCTGAGGTGTGGTGTGCGAAACAGTCCACGTCCCCAGACCCTGCCAAGATGCTAAGCGCGGGTATCCAGGAACCACGGAGACTGGAGGGCGGGGGCGGAGGCAGAGAAAAGAGAAAAATTCAATCGGCCGAAGAGTCCCAACTTTTCGATCCGCTCGGCAAACTTCAAAGGCGGGCGAGGGCGGGCGGTGCGCGGCCGCCGAAGTTGCCGCGAAGTGGAGCGGGGAGCAGCGCGGGGCTGGGGAACCCCGGGGCAGAACCGGGAAGCGGCGGGAGGTCCTTTTAAAAGGCGCCGAGCAGAAGGCGGCGGGGGAATGCCGCGGCTCCGAGCCGAGCCGGCGCAGGGCTCCGCAGGCTGCCGCTCGCCGCACCGGCGCGGGGCTGGAGAGCGGCGCGGGCGCGGGCGCGGGGCGAGCCGGGCGCACGGGGCGGCGGCGGCGGACGCGCGGCTCAGTTCGGTCCGCTCTCTCGCGGCTCCGAGCGGGGAGTGTGTGTTCGCTCCCGAGTGTCACTGCTGAAGCCCGGAGCCTCTCCCCCTCCCAGCCCCGACCCCTCCCGCCCCACCGCTGCCCTCCCTCCTCCCTCCTCTGCCCGCTGCCTCCTCCTCGGTCCCTCCTTCTCTCCCTCCCGCTGCGCGCCAGCGCGCACACACACGCGCGCGCACACACAATCTCTCTCTTTCTCTCTCTCTCTCTCTCTCTCTCTCTCTCTCTCACACACACACACACATACTCTCTCTCTCTCTCTCTCTCTCTCTCTCTCTCTCTCTCTCTCTCTCACACACACACACACACACTCGCACATCCCGCCCGGCCACCCAGCGCTCCCCAAAAGGACCTTCGCGGGCAGTATCGCCAGGGACAGACCGCTGCCCTTACCTCCCTGCCACCCGGGGAGAATGAGGGGGAGGCCCCCCGAGCCCCTGGCAAAGCTGCGGAACCCAGGGAGACGCTCAGCTGGGCCATCGCAGTGTCAGGGAGACCCGGGTGCACAATAGAGGGAAAACTCTGGGGTTGATTTGAGAGCGGGGTGGGGAGACGGGTTAAATCCAGAAGGTTGGAGGTTGGGGACGGAAAGCAGAGTGTGCGAACTCTGCATGAATGCTCCACTTTTCACCCCAACGCCTGCCTACCACAGACTTCGCTCGGGGAGCGCTTCCCCCGGCGCAGAAAGAGCCTCCTCCTGTTGGAAACTCAGCAGCTGTTTTAACAATTGAAAAGCGGCCCTGCAGGACTAGTGAGATCGAACGTAGTGTGTGAAGCCATTAAGGCTGACTAGGTAATTATGATAAGAAGTTACCTAATTAGCAACCTGGCCTGAGTATAGGGTTGGGCGGGGGGAGTACCGAGTGGTTTAGTGATCTCATTTTTGCAACTGCGAACCTAGTTTTCAGCAAATCTGGTTTGAGACTCTGGTTTTGAGAGTTCTAAGTTCCAAGACTATATCTTATTTAAGTTTACAGTGTTGGTAATGAAAACACCGGGTGTCTACTCATTGCCACAGTGAAATGAAGATACGTAAGACGAAAATCAACCATACCCAGATCCTTTTAACAACTCTGGTCTTTTTGTTAAATCCCAGGTCGCAGAGAGCAGTCCAATGCAGCTCCTAAAGTTTTGTGCTTCCTAGGTAAGAACACTGCAGAAGGCAGATTTATAAAACTGTTTATATGCCACAAAATAGTTTCGTAAAAGTCACTGGATTTTTAAACGCTGAAAGAAACATTCTCAATCACTGTGCAAGCTTGACTTTTGCAGGTAAGACAATTTTAGGTGGGAAAATGGGAGCCCTGGATCTCAGCTCAGAAAAGTCCCTTCTCTGGAGAAGTAAGTCCTGTACTTAGGAGCCAGGACCCAGATCACTGGGACATCGATAAGGAAACACTAAGTTCTTTCTGTCTAAGACCAGGTATATCTTAGGTGTGAAGAATTAGAGGTAACACATGGTGGCTGCCTTTAAGGAACACAGTGTGATGGGGAAAAGAGGCATTCATGAAAGTGTGATAGGCACTATTATAAATGTTTGTGCCTGGTCCTGAGGGAACATGGAAAAGGAAGCAGCTAACTTCTCTTTAAATGGTCTCTTGGTAGAAATTTCAGTGTAGAGTTCTGAAGGACAAGGAAGAAAATACCAGGCAAACAAGAATGGGAGCCAGGGGTAGAGAGTGGAGGAGAAAGGCCTCCTCCTTGCACAAACAGAGAGAAGCAAGTGGTTAGGAAAGTGTCAGAGTATTCAGTGTGCCCTAGGAACTCAGGAAGTTAGGTGGGGCTGGATTGCAAGTGAAGTGAGCAAGGCCAGGCCACACCAAGTCCCAGGAGTGAAGAACCAGAATTTTCCTGAAGGTGGTGAGTGGTTGGGAAACTATTACAGGTTTGTGGGGGTTTTTTGCAGTTTTTGGCTGGGGCTGGGTTTGAACCTGCCACCTCCAGCATATGGGGCCGGGGCCCTACTCCTTTGAGCCATAGGCACTGCCCAGCTATTACAGGTTTTAAACAAGAAAAGATCTTAAGGTTTTTACATGTCATCAGATAATGTGTTTTAGAAAGTTTCCTCTGGCATCACTGTGGCAAACAAATAGGAGGATTCCGTGCCTGTAGCTCAAGTGGCTAAGGCGCCAGCCACATACACCAGAGCTGGTGGGTTCAAATCCAACTGGAGCCTGCCAAACAGTAATGACAACTACAAACAAAAAAAAAATAGCCTGCATTGTGGCAGGTGCCTGTGGTCCCAGCTGCTTGCAAGGCTGAGACAAGAGGATCACTTAAGCCTAGGAGTTTGAGGTTGCTGTGAGCTGTGATGCCATGGCACTCTATCCAGGGTGACAGCTTGAGGCTCAGTCTCAAAAAAAAAAAGAAAAGAAAAGAAAGAAAGAAAGAAAGAAAAAGAAAACAAATAGATTATTTGCAGGGGAAAAAAATAGGTCTGAACTAAGGCGGCAGAAATGCCATTTGCGAGGTTGGGATAACTCTGGAGAGATTTAGGAAATAGAAGAGACAGGACTTAGTGATTGATTGGATATGGAGGGTAATAGAGAAGAGGGGCAGTCTAGACTCACTCCCTGTTTTCTGGCTGGGGCAACAAGGCAGGCGGCGATGCGATTAGCCAAGAGAAACAACATGTGGAGGGGAGCAGTTGGAGGAGGAATGTAACGAGTTCTGTTTTAAACTTGTGGAAGGAGTGCCTGTGTGACATCTGAGTGCAGTACCACGTAGGCAGCCAGAAAGGGAGTTCCTAGGAAAGAGGATCCAAGCCGGAAGGAAACACAGAGTCAGCAGCATGCAGGTGATTTGCAAAGCCAAGGAAAGGAGGAAGGCAGCCAGGAAGAGAAGACTTAGGAGGGAATGTAGCAAAACACCACTGCTTTAGGCATGGGTAGAGAAAGAGGACCCAGCAAAAGAAAAAGATGAAGACCACAGAGGAAGGACAGAGCAGGGTTGATGAAACCAAGGGAAGACAGGCCTGGTGGCCAGGTAAAATGTGGAAGATCAAGACAGCCAGGCTGAAAAGTGAATGCTGCTCTTCACAAACTGTCTCTGTGATCTTGACCTAAGCAATTGTAGTCTGTGTTGTAAGTGTGTAAGGATCAGGGCCCTCCTTGGTACCATGGGGGTGACACCATCTAGCCCATGAATCTCATGGGGTTGACAGGGAGTTCAAATGAACCAGGGACTGGAATGTTGCTTTAAAATAGCCACTAAGAAGAACCTGAGTCCTAATGATGTTAAAGGGATTTGACAT
The DNA here is from genome assembly GCA_963574655.1 of Perodicticus potto. Classification (NCBI taxonomy): domain Eukaryota; kingdom Metazoa; phylum Chordata; class Mammalia; order Primates; family Lorisidae; genus Perodicticus; species Perodicticus potto. Next base: position 16,559 of record CAUYRH010017863.1, read on the forward strand.
TAATTCAGCCAAATGATGACAGATGTGATTCTCTCGGGAAGTTTTGTAAGGACTATGTGAAGGATATTTTTATGAAATTTTCTAAAAATATCTGTTTTTTGAACATCAAGATTTGCATATATCAATATACTATCTCCTCAAAAAATATACACCTCAAAAAACTAATGGAATTGTATATATTTTTATATATGTAAGTATTTTCAGCATGTTCTGAGAGACTTGGGTAATGTGCCATATTTGATAGAACAGGCATTATTTAGCCAGACAGACTTGTATTTAATTCTAGACTCTGGCAGTTATTTGCTGTAGGACAAAACCTCTCTGAACATCAGTGTTTCTTTTTTTCAAATATAAAAATGGAACAAATTATAGCTAACTTACAGATGGTTTGTGAGTATTAGGTAGTATAATACATTAAAGTGTTTGGCAGATATTTACTTAACGTTTATGTGAATTTACTTTTAACTTAAGAAATTCATAAATATTCAGTCAACTGGGGAAAAAAGTCCGAAATGATTATAAAATTAAGAGTACGGATTTAAGGCGATGTAGGAGAACTCCTATTTCAAGCCTGTATCTTAAGGCAGTAGTCGTCAAAGTGTGGTCTGTAGACCCCTGAGGGTTCCTGAAATTCTTTCAGGGGAGATCTGCAAGGCCAAAGCCATTTTCATATTGATGCTAAGACATTAATTTGTCTTCTTTTACTGTGTTAATATTTGCACTAATGATACAAAAGCAATGGTAGGTGAAACTGCTAGCACCTTACAATGATCAAGACAGTGGCACCAAACAATAATTAGGATGAGCTACTCAGATAGGAGGAGACAAGAAGATCCCTTGAGCCAGGAGTTTGAGGTTCTAGTAAGCTCTGATTTTGCCACCGCATTCCAGCCTAGGTGACAGACAGAACAAGACCCTTCCTCTAAATAATAATAATAATAATACATGTAATAGTCGCAAAAATAGTGTGTGGCAAAATGGGAAACATAAGAGAAACTCTTCTCTATTTGTGTACCAAAATAAAGTGTTTGTTTTGAACCAAAATACTTATGTAATTGAATTGTGAGCTAAACTAGCTCTTCGAGATATGTTTTTTACTTGACAGAACAATTGATAGACAAAATGTGGTTATTCAGACTTGGATATTTGGCAGACAGCTTTTTACAAATGAATGAAATGAGCCTTTCATTTCAAAGGAAAGGTAAACAACCTGCAATATTAATTTTCAATTCAAAATTTGAGTTTTCAAGTAAAAAATTAGAATTTAGAAAATTTGTGTCTGCCATCATGAGCTTGATAAGTTCCCTAATAGTCTTTTCTGATAAGACTGTGATCATTTAAATTAACGTAGCTTTAAATATTATACAATGAATTATATTAATGTTTATCAGTGAACCAGTATTTTCAGGATGACTAATAAATAACACATAATGTTATAATTTCATTAACATGTTAAAGATCCAGGCAAAGTGCAAAATAGACAAATGGATTCTTTTTTTTTTTTTTTTTTTTTTTTTTTGAGACAGAGCCTCAAGCTGTCACCCTGGATAGAGAGCTGTGGCCTCACAGCTCACAGCAACCTCCAATTCCTGGGCTCAAGTGAGTCTCCTGCCTCTGCCTCCCAAGTAGCTGGGACCACAGGCGCCTATCACAACGCCCGGCCATTTTTTTTTTTTTTTTGGTTGCAGCCGTCATTGTTGTTTGGCGGGCCCGGGCTGGATTCGAACTGGCCTGCTCAGGTGTACGTGGCTGGCGCCTTAGCCCGTTGAGCCACAGGTGCCAAGCCAGACAAATGGATTCTAATGTAACACAGTGTAAAAAGTTAATCAATAAGGTTTCACGTTCCACATTGCATTTACAGGGTTTTGAGAAACTACTACTCATTGAGTTTTGGTGTAGCATCAAAGAATATCATGAATTATTTAAAAGGATTATCAAAATGCATCTTTATCTTTAAACTGTGTATTTTAGTGAAACTGAGTTTTCTTTTTATTTCAAATGAAAAACCAAAGTGAGACAGATTGAATACAGACATAATATTAGAATTCAACTGTCTTCTGTAAAGTCAGATGTTAAAGAGATTTACAAAAATGTAAAACGATATCAGTTTATCACTGACCTATTTTAGAAAATATTGTTTTTCAGAAAATGATGTTATTTAACATGTAGTAAGTATATTTTAGTTATTTTTAAATGAGTTAAGAAATAAATACTGTAAAGATTTCTGTTGTAATTCTTAATATATTGAATACTGATAGAAATAACCCATAAAAATAAAAGCTCCTTGGAATCTTCAATAATTTTCAGACTGTAAATTTGTCCTGAGGACCACTGTCATATCAAATGACAACCATGAAAATAGGTTGAAAGGTCATCAAAAGCTTGTTGCAGTAACAAGCTTTTGGCTATGGCTTGGCTACCACCTCAGTTGTATTTGCACAATTCTCATTTTACACAAATGTAAATAGGTCCTTCTATACGTGAACTTAGTTCTATAGAGTGTTGTAATTGACATCTCCACTCTAGGGACTGGGGCAGAACTGATGGAAAGCATCCCTCAAATCCTGAAGCTCAGATAAAACTTCTGACCCCTGGCCATACTATCATAGGTCATTCCTCTGTTGGTTCAGTTTCAATCCCCTCCTTACTATCCGATTTGTGGACTGGTATTGTTATGTAGTAAAGAAAGTGGTTCTGTAAAGTCTCCTCCAAATTAATAACTACCTCTAATTTCATGACTCTTATAAACTTAGCCAATGTGAAGTTGAAACATCAAGTCTTAGATTTACCTTTTATTCCTCTTGAGGGCATTTATTTACTTAATTAAATGTTTCTTGAGCACCTGTCATATGCCGGGCTCTATACTAGTTACTGGGAACAAAAGAATAAACAAGGCAAAGCTCTGAGCAACCTGCAGTCTAGTGAAGAATGAGGTAATTACTAAGTGATATTGTAAGGGCATAATGTGGTACCATGCCAGTCTGTGAGCAGAGTGATAGTGGGACATCAGGGAAGGATTTTTGGAGAAAGTGACTTTTTTTTTTTTTTTTGCCACTTTGTTGCCCTTGGTAGAGAGCTGTGGCATCATAGCTCACAGCAACCTCAAACTCTTGAACTCAAGCGATTTTCTTGCCTCAGCCTCCTAAGTAGCTGGGACTACAGGCATTTACCACAACAACTGGCTATTTTTAGAGGTGGGGTTTCACTCTGGCTCAGGCTGGTCTCAAATTCAGGAGCTCAGGCAAGCCACCAACCTTAGCCTCCCAGAGTGCTAGTATTACAGGTGTGAGCCCCCATGCCTGGCTGAGAAAGTGACATCTATGTAGAGATCTGAATGATGGGTCAGTCATCTTGGGTTCAAGGATGGGGCTGCGGAGTATATGGGGCTTTGAAGGAACTAGGGGTATCCAAACTGGGCCATATGCGGATTTTGTGAGGATGGTTTTGCTTAGCTGTGATAATAGATATTATGAAAATTACTCACAGAGGCCGGGAGTGTTGGCTTACACCTGTAATCTCAGCACTTTGGGAGGTGGAGGCAGGTGGATTGCTTGAGCTCATGTGTTCAAGACCAACCCGAACAAGAGTGTGAGACCTTGTCTCTAAAAATAGCTGGGCATTGTGGCAAGAGCCTGTAGTTTCAGCTACTTGGGAGGCTAAGGCAAGAGAATCGTTTAAGCCCAAGAATGTGAGGTTGCTGTGAGCTGTAATGCCTTGGCACTCTACTGAGGGTGACAAAGTGAGACTCTGCCTTTAAAAAATAATAATTATAATACTAAAAATAAATAAAGAAAAAATTATGCATAGACCTTTTTATTTGCTCATCAGCATTTGTTAGTGTTTGTGTATTTAATGTATGGCCTAAGACAACTCTTCTTCCAATGTGGTACAGAGAAGCCAAAAGTTTGGGCACCCCTGTGGGCCAATATGCCACAATCAGGAAATGTTACATTAGCCATGCTAATGCAAAAATCATCTTAATTTTAAACATGTAGATAAGTTAGCCTATTTTCTTTGAGTTTTACTTTGTTTAATGAGTAGAATGGAATGCTTAATATTATTGTGGTACAATTAAATACCTCTGATTTAAATCAGAATTGCTGCCATCTTACAAAAGAATCATTGGATTAAAATAAAATATTAACAATTTTATTAAAAACTTCATATGCAATTTGCATAGGTTTCCAAAGATTACACACAAAAAAACAATTTTGATTCTTACTGTTTTCAAGACACGGAGCTCAGTGCTGAAAGAGAAAGAAACCTAAAACATAATATTTGCCTGGGAAAATGAGCTTAGACATACTTTCTTTGCTTCCTTTAAAAATTCAGTAAATAATTATTGAATGTCTGTTTCCTTTCAGATCCTGAGCCTTCATTTTTAAAATGCCAGATGTTACCCCTGCCCTCAGAGAGCGTACAGGATGATTGAGACAAGTTAGTTGACTTTCAAGTATTGTACACAGCATCGGACACCAAAAGAATTGGCAGAGAAGAGAGTAAGAATATCAAAACCACGGTAAGGGCATCCAGGAAAGGTTCACAGGAAGGAAATATTGTACCAAGGTGCATTTAAAAGAGTGAATAGAATAATTTGGCCAGGATGGATTTTGCTAATGGAACTAAAAACTGAATATGCAGATTAGACATACTGAAGAGACGATGTTAGAAGAAGAGGTTTGGGCTTTACTCTCTTGACAATGGGTAACACCTAAGTTAAAAAAGTAATATAACAAACACCCTTTGGCACACTGAAGGAGGACATTGATAGTTTGTAAAAGAGGCATTCTTTTAATTGCAATTAATGGGCTCCTCTGACATAAGATCCCTGCTTTGTTTCACTGCAAGGTATTTATCGAGTCATTCCCATTTCATGGGAACATTTGAACTAATTGTTGTATTATATTCATCAGTTATATGATGGAAAAACTGAAGCGCTTTTTAATGAAAATCCAGAAAACATACCTTGAGAGCCTCTTACGTTCTAAAAGAAGGAATCCACTGATGCCTTTTGAGTTTCAGCCTGTGGTATCCCTCCACTATTTTCTGGTCCAGACTGGCTGACCAAATCAGCATGGATTGCTGTTCTCAGCCCCAAATCAGTTATGTAGCAGCAATGACGGACAGTATAAACCCAAGCTACAGCAATGTTGTGAGGGTACAGAAGCTACAGAAATTGAGATGATAAAAAGGTTTATAAAAGGGTTTGAAAGGAACAGGGGAACAGATATAAGAAGGAGTCCAAGATTGTGTGATTAATATGTCCCTATAATTTGGGTTCATTTAATAATTGCTTTATTTTCTTCATCCCATGGGTTGTTTAGGCACAGCTAAAGAAGAAACAACTCTTTCATGTGAGCAATTTGGCCCAAGTTCCTAACAGTTATGTGTCAGTGACATCATACTGCCTTAAGGCCACACAGACATAAAGCCTGGTTATTTTTTAAATGTTGTAAAGTTGAGTGGCACCACATGTACTGAAAAGAACACAGGCTTCTGAGTCAGAGGTCTTGGGTACAATTTCCTATACTGACGCTTAATAACTTTGCGACTACGTGAGCTTGGAAAGTTACTTAAACCTTGAGGCTCTGTTTTCTCATCTGTAAAATGGGGGTAATAAAATTTCCTTGATAAGGTTATTGTCAAATTACACTATTTTGAATATGTAAAGTGCCTATTAAGCAATAGGCACTAAATAATTGCCTGGATGATAATTGTCAATTCTTATTCCCTGGATTCAATTTCCCTTAAAATAGCACTAAACATTTGCCTCTGGGTACTCAGAAAGCCAATTGTAAGTGAAAAATAAAATTAAAGGACTCATTTAGACCCTGCTTATTAGGATTACCAAAATGATGCATTTCCAGTTTGACAAAATGTACCAAATCCAATCTCTTCCCTTTACAAGTTTTATCTAATTTATTTCTAAAACATCCAATGAAAAAGGACATAATTATTTGCATTTCACAGATAAGGAACTGAAGTTTAGGGATAGCAATGGCTGGCTGGGATCTGAGCCGATCTCAGCCTTATTCTGTGGGACTCCAAAGCCTCTGTTCTCAACCCACTCAGAGATTCTCAGATATGTTACTTGGAGCCTCTCCATCAACTATTTTCACAGGTTCATTTTTTTTTCTTTTCAATGCTGTCATGTTAATGGGGATTTTTTAAAGGTATTTTAACCACATAATTTGATTTGTTCAGATCCTATAAGAACAAATCGAACCATATGTACTGTTTCCACAAAAGTGTATCTATTCATCAATTCTAGCCACAAACCTCTTAGGTCACAAGTCTTGAAGATTAAACCAGAGGGAGGTAGAATACTACAAACTGATTTAGCTGCTTGAGCCTCCCTTTTATTTGAAAACCATTTAAACTCTGTCATTGACACAGTATGGGTCCTTTCTGAAAGGCATTTAACAAACTAGCTTGCCAATGAAAAGCAGTGTGGATGGGAGGGCTGACACAGTTTTTAAAAATCTCAACATGTGCATCTCATAAAAAGCAGGCACATGATTATACAGGGTATCCCAAGTCACCCTTAAAGTCGACATACATAGGGAAAAGGAGAAATTGTAGGTGAATGTACCTTTATTTACAAAATATTCATAATCAAATTTTACAAAATATTTACAAAATATTCTCTGCATGTTGGCCACCTCTTAGTAACTTAAAAAAAAAGGAGAAAGGCTTCTGCATATTAACCTTTTAGCTGTTTATTTATTTCTTTTAAATTTCATATTAATATGGCGATACATAGGATTAGGTTACATAATTTGGTGTGGTACTTGTGTCCTTAACCCAGGAAGTGTGCTCTATAATCATGCAGTGTACCCATTTGGTGGGAACTTACCCATCCTTTTTCCCCTCTCCCCTTTTGCCTATATTATTCACTGATTTCTTTGTGACTGCTACGGTCCCTGCTCACTAGACCCACAAGAGCCACCTTCAGTAGGTATTATCATGATTCCCATTTTGGAGATGAGGCTACAGAAGCCACCCAAACTTGTCATATTTCTTGCCAAGAAGAAGTTTGAACTCAGGTAGTGTTCCTAACTATATTATACTTACTCTTCTCCTTTTAGAATGAATTCAAGGTAGTCACTCACAAATGTGGGGAATAAACTAAATAAATAAATAATAAACCAAACCCAGTTATCTCACCATCCATATTAAAATATATCCAAGTAGTTCTATATTTAACAAAATTTTTCCCTTTGAGAAAGTTAGACTTTTCTTTAATAGGATAGCATTATCTTAGAATTATGATAAGCTGTTATCAGACTCAAATATATTAAATTCTTTATTATATTAATAAGCCCAGTTAACACTGGATTGTGATACATTTCTACTTTTAAATACCAAATCTAGGAAAGAAATGTGCTAATATTTACTTCATTGTGCCAAAGCAGATTCTATTATAAAACTAGATCAAATATGAATTGCTACCCTGTAAAATTCAAAATCTATATGTGGGACATAATGAGAAATAGGGGCTGTTCTCCTTTTCTGAGTGTAACTTCTCAACTCTCATTATGTTCTGTTGAAGAAAAAATTGCATAATTTTGGGTCATTTAAAAGAAGTAGAGTCATTTTCTTTTCTGGATAATAAATTGCAATTGAACCACTGAAATTATTTTGGGAAAACAATTTCCATACCAATAGAGTCTAATGTAACTCTGAAAATTCTTGGAGTTATAAAAGAAGAATTTGATTTTCCCTAATGTAAGCTTAGATTTATCCAGTCTAAATCGTCTTCATTCCTTCAATTTAATCCTTATGTGTCATTTTCTCTGCAAAAAAAACAAAACAAAACAAAAAAACCCTCACCAAAACCCAATGGAGAGTCTTGAATTTTTCTCTTTCATCTTCTTAGCATTTTATTAGTAACTCTGTATATTCCTAATGTCCATAAGTTTCTATTAATATTAATGTGATAATCATATGGTATTCTATCACTTCCAGTCCTCCAACTTAAACTAGTTGGTGAAAATCTGAGGGAATTCCTATTTTGAAGAAACTGTAAATATAGGGGTTGGACATTTTCCTGCAATTAGAAGAAACTAACATAATGAAAATTCAAATAGGTTTGAAACTCAGAGGTCATTTGAAACACTAAACTCAAAAGAGCTCATTTGTACATCCGTCAAAACATGAGAAAATCATTCTGATTTTGAAAGGACTCTTCAAAGACCTTATCTATGTGGGAAATTGCACACTGACCCGTGAGGAATATATAATTTGTGTAAAACACAGAGTCTCATTCAAGAACTAAAGGTAATCTTACATTCGATCAATTCTAGTCTAGAATTTTTGTAACTTATTTTGAGTAAGAATCTTCTTAAGGGAATAAAGCATACAAATCAAGCAGCACCCAAATGCAGAAAGAACTTCAAAAGCCTAGGAATGTCTGACTATCTTCATCTTTCCATCAGTGAACACATTTACAAACCTCCTATTTGCTCTTCTATTGTATTTCCCATCAAGTGCAGCAGGGCACAAAGTAGGGGCAGGAACACAATAAAATGAAAAATAAAAATAAAGAGGAAAGAAAAGGGTGAAAGGAAGAAGAGAAATTTTAAAAAAAGAAAGAACTTAAAATAGGGATGAGAAAATAAAGGCAGATAGGTAAAATTGTTAGGGATAGTCTGTAGAATGCATGGAGGTGGAGGATACAAGAAATGAAGAAGGCAGCAAAATGATGAGAGGCAAGTGCAAGTTCATTGGAAGAGTTGAGAAGCCCAGCACCAAAACGAGAAGTGGTTCCAGAAAACGAGCTACGTAATATAGGAAGTAGGGAGAAAAATGAGAAAGGCAGAAGGGACAGAGAAGAGCGCAGACTACTGAAATGCAAACGCTTTGCAATATTCTGCCAGGACACACATGTAATATCAAAAGCCAATATTTATGTAATGAGGAGACAAAACAGAGTTGCACAGTGACATCGACTGGGGGAACAGTGGCATCTTTCCAGAATGGCCATCTTGCTACCAGTTAGGAGTGAGGAAAAGCGAGAGTTACTTGATTTTCATAGGCAATTTGACTGAAAGGGAACACAAGGAAGGATCTTGAGGTTAGAGGGATCCTGTTGGTAAAAGGAGAGAACATAAATTGGATTTTGCATTTGTACCAAGTGGGATCTGAGCCAGTTTTCCTTAAAGCAGAGTTTTCCCAATGTTTTTCATATTTAAACACAACGTCTATTATTACTAACTTGATTGATTTGTTTAAGCTGCAAAACTTCTTTTTAGTAAATAGCTTACTTAAAAAGGAAGTGAGTAACCTAAACAGTGTTGTCTGTTTCACGTGCTGGTTATTTTATTTTCTTCTCATACATATTAAAATAAACAAAATATTTGCTATGTAACTACCTAAAATAATATCCCATGCCATAGCTGCTTTGTATGAGATCGTCCCAGGCTGAGAGGAAGGCAGGAGGGATCTTGCCTTGTCTCCACAGTGGTGGGAAGCTCCTGAAAGATGCAAAGGAGGCAGTGGGCAGTGAGCCCCAAGGTCTGGCATCAGGCAGGGCTGCCAAAAGGGGCAGAGATGAGGAAACGTCACTGTCACGTCTGTCTTCTTTTATTGGCAGAAGCAATTCACAAAGCTCGTTCAGATTCATGAAGATGAGCTTTACCACTGATAGGAGGAGCTGCACAATAATTTGCAGCCATTTTTAACCTACCACAATTCATATATAATCGCATTCTCAAAAGTTCAACAGAGAGTCACGAAAGTAATTCAAAAGAGGTGATATGAATTTGGAATGCCCCAAATTTCATATTCTTTTGAAGATACAATATGTTTAGGACTGAGCTTCACAGAATTGGGTCTGGTAGAAGAAGAAGCTATTTATGTTTTTATTCTAACTCTCATTTTGACACGCTAATTCTCATAGACTCTGATGTATGTGCACCTGTGCACATAAACATACGCACATCTACTGGTCTAGTGTACATTTCTTGCACTGCCTTTGTTCAAGTGAACCAAAAGGCCATTTTTATAATACGAATGGAGAGAACCAAAGTAAAGGCCAACTTAATTTATTTTAAACTAAAGTAGACACAAAATGTTTTGTTTTTATATGACATCTCTCAATGGGTAAAACAACTATTTCAATCATCTGAACTGACAAATATTTAAGGTAGAGGAATAGTTCCACTTCAAAGTAGAGATGGAGAAAGCATTTATATTTCACTTAATTAATGTTTAATAATAAAAGTGATATGATAGTATTTTAACACTTCTTTAAAAGTTTCCTTAAAAGTATGGGAGAAATTAATATGTTAATATTCCATTGACAAGTGTTTAAGAAGTAGTGAAAAGTTCACAGGTCTTCCTAAAACAATAAAGGATTTTTTTTTTTTTTTTGAGACAGAGTCATTTTGTCACCCTCGGGAGATTGCTCTGGCATCATAGCTCATAGCAACCTTAAACTCCTGGGCTCAAGTGATCCTCTTGTCTCAGCATCCCAAGGAACTAGGACTACGGATGCCTGCCACAACGCTTGGCTATGTTTTGTTTTAGAGATGGGGTCTTGCTCTTGCTCTGGCTGGTCTTGAATTTCTGAGTACCACCTGGATTACAGGCATGAGCCACCATACCCGGCAATAAAGGAATTTTCATTTTTTGCTTCATTGTTAGCATTTGGGAATTCTTTGTTTTTTTCAAAGCTTATACATATATGAGGTTTCCTTCTGAATTTTATATAACATTTTGTGATTGCTGTTAAACTACGTTAACAGAATTAAGGATAAAAACCATATGATCTCAAAAGATGCAGGAAAACAATTTGGCAAAAGTCAACATATTTTCATGATAAAAGTCTCAACAAATTAAGTATAGAAGGAATGTACTTCCACAAATAAAGGTCATACATGACAAATCCATAGCTAAGTTCATATTCAATGGTGACAAGCTGAAAATTTTGTCTAAAAAATCAGAAACAAGACAAGGATGCCTACTCCCACCACTTCTATTGAATGTAATACTAGAAATCCCAGCCAGAGCAATTAGGCAAGAAAATAAATAAATGGCAACCAAATCAGAAAAGAAGTTAAATCATCTCTCTTTGCTGATGGCTTTATTGTATATATAGGTAATCCTAAAGACTTTACCCCAAACTCCTAGAATTAATAAATAAATTCAGTAAGATGGCAGAACACAAAATCAATCTACAAAAATCAGTAACATTTCCATGCCCCAGCAACAGTCTTTCCAAAAAAGAAATCAAGAAAACAATCCCACTTACAATAGCTATAAAAAACAAAATACTTAGGAATAAATTTAACTAAGGAGGTGAAGTATCTATATGCTGAATATTATAAAACACAGATTTAAAAAATTGAAAAAGACACAAATAAATAGAAAGATATTCCATGCTCATGGTTTGGAATAATTGTTTAAATCTCCATAGTACCCCAAATTATCTACAGATTCAATACATTCTGTATCAAAACTCCAATAACATTTTTATAGAAATGAAGAATTCAATCCTAAAGTTCACATAGTACCAAAAAAGATCTTAAAAAGCCAAAGTAATCTTAAACAAAAAGAAAATACCTGGAGGCATCATACTGCTGGATTCCAAAATATACTACAAAGCTATAGTAATGAAACCAACATGATATGGCATGAAAATGTAAAGATAGACTAGATAGAATAGAACAGAATAGGAAGCCCAGAAATAAATCTGTGCATTTATGGTCAACTGATTTTCTACAAAGTTGCCAAGAACACACAATGGGGAAAAGACAGTTTCTTCAATAAATGTTGTTGGGAAAACTGGATATCCATATGCAGAAGAATGAAACTAGATCCTTATATCACATCATATAAAAAAAATTCAAAATAGATTAAAAACTCAAATATAAGACTTAAAACCACAAGATAACTAGAAGAAAACAGGGGGAAAACATTTTGACATTGGTCCAGGCAATCATTTCTTGGCTATAACCCTAAAAGCACAGGCAGTAAAAGTGAAGAAAAGGTGAATGGGATTGCATCAAACCAAAAAGCTTCGGCACTGCAAAGAAAACAGCCTACAGAGTGAAGAGGCAATCTATGGAACAAGAGAAAATATTTGCAAACATATGGAACATTATAAGATGTAAATATCACACGTTTATATCAGCCAAAGATTAAGATTGTTTCTAGTCTACTTGTTTCAAGTAAATATAGTTTATATGCAACTCAGTGAAAGTTCATGTAGGAGGAAAAAAAATTGATTTTCAACGGATTGCAGCTTCAGTTGGAATGTGTGAGAATAGGGACCATTTAGTTGTTATGGCTCTAAGCAGAAGATGTAGCAAGTTTGGGTCTCATTTGGCCCTAGGTTCCCTGGAGAGATTGTGTGCTGAGAATGATGGCTTTTTCAGACTTATGACAGAATCTTTCTCAGTGACTGACTGACTCTTATTTGTAAATATAGTTAACAGTCCAAGTAGGCCAACTGTAGGTGTCAGCCCTGGGTGTTGCTGGCTTCAAAGGTGTTAAGTGCAGCCTTAGGCTAGAGGAAAGTGATGGTGGGGAAATTGGAAAGTTTTACAAAAAGTTACATAATCACTTGCACATAAATAGAAGATCTCTGGAAGTATAAACAAGAAAATGATAACATCTGTTGTCCCTGGGGAGGAGGGGGTTCTGAGTGGCTGGGGAACAGGAAGGAGAGAAAGACTTGCCTTTCACTGTATAACCATTTGCACTTTTTGAATTTGGTACCAAGTTTATATATTACCTATTCAAAATAAAAATAAAGTCACTGAATATTTAATTCATAGTTGTCTTGTCCATTTCAGTTTCCAAATGATTTTCACTTCCATAATCACCTCTGGTACTTGCCAAACCCTGTAAGGCAAACATGGCAAGTTCTTGTTTTCTTCATTTCGTCACCAAGGATACAGGTCTCTTGATTTCCTATGCATCATCTAGGCAATTAAAGCTTAGGTTAAACACAGATTTTCTGATTACCAATCCAGCATTCTTTCCATCATATCCTGCTCCCCTGAGTGTGCTGCAGGCCACCATACAAATTGAGTAGAAAGAGAACTGCCACTCCAAGACAGAACTGACAGGCCGAGCTGTGGGCCAGGCAGCCTTCCAGGCCCGGTGGGAAGACCGCTATGGCAGCCACAGCAATCTGCAGACCTGAAAGCCTACTCAGAGCTCCACTCCATGTGAATTAAATAAATACAGATTAATAATGATGATCTAAATATTATTTGCAATGTTTGCCAAGGTTTCCCCTTTTAGGGTTATATTATCTTCAAGATAGATATTATACACAGTTTGCAGATAGGGCAATTGAGGTACAGAAAGTTTACATAACCAATGTATTAGATCAAAAAAATCATAAGACCAGAATATGTCTTGAATTCATCTTTCCCCAAATCCATCCTTTTTTCAAAGCACTGGGCTGGTTGCTCTGGTGGATAAGTAGGGTAAGTAAGGCAGCAACTGTCCCCAAAATAGAGGTGTGCATTATGGGGTATGGAGAGAATGCTGGGGTCGGGAGAAGTAAGTACTGTGAAGTCTAATACTGATGAACTCAGCTATAATGAAAGAAGTCTGAGCAAAGTATCACAAGGAGTTAGAGGAGGAAGGAATCTTGGTCCCATTGAGATGAGCTTTTCATGGAAGAGCTTGGATGAGAAACAGGCATGGGCAAATCGCCAGGAACCTGAGATACGAAGTGGACCTGTGCAAACTTTTTAATGACTGGGCACTGTGTAAAGCATAAAACTGTATCTTAAAAAATATTTGCCTGTTAGCTCCTCTGGATCAGGTCTTTAAGTTGTAAGAGCGCTCTGGGCACTACTAAGATGCTGGTGACTAAAGCCCCTCAGGGGGACAGTGTGAAAAACAAAAACACAGTTTGTGGAATGAACACACATAGGGGAAACATAGAAAGACCACTCCGACCCCCAATTTCCTACCACTTTGTCTTGGCGGAGCTCTGAGTTACTATCATCTTATTATAGGAATTATTTAGTGCTTGCCTGCAGTAAACAACTCAACACTATTAACACACATCAGAAGGAGAGAACAGGCTGTTATTGCAAAGCGCTTTACTATAACAGCCTGTTCTCTCCAAGTTTGGACTTGGAGCATGAGGTTGGTTGAGCAGCCGAATCCAGAATCCTGTCCCCAAACGTCCCTTCCCTTGGTCTAGGTTAGTTTTCAAACTGAGCTCCCTCGATTATTTTGGCCTTTGAAAGGACACCAGGACTTCTACAAAGTATGATAACTTAAACTGCTTGAAACACCCATTCATTGATTTTGTCTATTTTATGTACTTAGGTCCCAGATAAGAATTCCATTAATTTTTTATTAATCCCAGCTAGAAAATATACATTATTGAAATACATTCTCCATATTGCACAACTTGGAAATTCTGAGCCACGGTGAGGCTGTCTCACGGCAGCTGCAAATGAAGGGAAGTGAGGTGCTCCACAGTCCCACTGGGTAATGGAAAGAACACTGGGGAGGATGGTGTGACAAGTGTGTTCTGCTATGATTCTGTTAGCAAGAAGGGAGATTTACGACTATGTGGTGGAGTGACCTTGAAATAATACTCCACCTCTCCAGACTCCTTTTCCCCCATCTATAAGATAGAAAAATTGAAAAAGATGACCCTCACTTGTTCAAATCTTGTTAATTAGGTACGGAACACTTTCTAGAATTAAGGGACACTGCTATTTATTTATTTCTGCTTTGTGGTTATCTATTTTGGACAGTTAAAAAATGTTCTATTCAATGTGAATCTATAAACTAAGCCAAAAAATTCATTTCAGTTTGTGAATGACTAGACTAGTCCAGTAAAAAATAAAATGATTTTCTTCAGTACTTCAGTATAATCTGTGATCCCCCTGGGGAGGTGGAGTTGGTAGGATCACCTGAGGTCAGGAGTTTGAGACCAGCCCGAGCAACACACAGAGACCCGCATCTCCAAAATATTTTTTTGGTGTAGTGGCCAAGTACAGTGGCATACGCCTATAGTCCCAGCTCTTCAGGAGGCCAAGGTAGGGAGATCATTTGAGCCCAGGAGCTAATGGTGACAGTGAGCTATGATTGTGTCACTATACTTCAGCCTGGGCAGCAGAGTGAGACTGTGTGTCTCTAAAATCAATACCTTGGTAAGTCTATGGTAAATTACTTCTTCAAAATGCATGTTTACAATGTGTATATACACACACAGACTGAATATACAGATTTTCCTTTGGCCAATCCATTTATTCTGATTCTCTTAAATATCAGCATTGATTACTATAGGATGACACACGTTATCACATGGGGATCTGTATATACTGGCCCATTGATGTGTATAATGGAATGCAACAGATCTAATTGTCTTACTGTTTCTTGGTATAACTTACATGTATGATCATGTTTGTTACTGACTTGATTAGATCAAATCATTATTATAGTTCTGTGGCAAAAAAAAAAAAAAACCTAAACTAAAACAAAATTTTCTAATAAACCACACAGGACAGTTTTCTCCCCAATATGGTAGGTTTAAAAATCCACCATATACTGTGTATGTTATTGAGCACCTACAATCTTTGCAACATGTATTGGTTACTTCTAGGAGCCAGGCCCTGTATTCAGCACTTTAACTATGGTTCTGGACAACATAGACACTGTCCCTGTAGAGCAGTTCATGAGCATACAGGTACATAAACTGGCAAAAACAACTAGGTCTAATTTGTAAGGTAAAGAATGCTGTTAGAAGTTCATAGGATGGGGCGGCACCTGTGGCTCAAAGGAGTGGGGTGCCAGTCCCATATACCGGAGGTGGTGGGTTCAAACCCGGCCCCGGCCAAAAACTGCAAAAAAGAAGTTCATAGGATGAAAACTAGACACAGGTTCAGGCAGCTGTATAAGCTGAGAGGCTTGATAGATGAGACTGAATTAGCCTTGCAAAGGAGTTGAGAGGTGGGAATAAGATTATGGACAGGGCGGTGCCTGTGGCTCAGTGGGTAGGGCGCTGGCCCCATATACTGAGGGTATCGGGCTCAAACCCAGCCCTGGCCAAACTGCAACAAAAAAATAGCCAAGCATTGTGGCAGGTGCCTGTAGTCCCAGATACTTGGGAGGCTGAGGCGAGAGAATTGCCTAAGCCCAGGAGTTGGAGGTTGCTGTGAGCTGTGTGATGCCATGGCACTCTGCTAAGGGTGATAAAGTGAGACTCTGTCTCTACAAAAAACAAAAAAGAAGAAGAAAAAGAGATACAGACATTAAAAACCAGCATATGCAAAGGGCCAGAAGTGAGAGACTATACCATGTTGAGGGAACTCAAAGAGGTCAGAAGAACTAGAATATCAGTATCAGGTTTTTTTTTTTTTTTTTTTTTTTTAGACAGAGCCTCAAGCTGTCACCCTGGGTAGAGTGCCGTGGCATCACAGCTCACAGCAACCTCCAATTCCTGGGCTCAAG
>CAUYRH010017864.1:0-23607 GCA_963574655.1 Perodicticus potto
CTTGTGGAATTCTGTCCCTATACCAGCATGTGCCCGTATATACTCCTCTAATGGAGCATTTTTTGCTCTCAAAGGTCGCAAGGCCTTTTGACACTCAGAGTTAGCATTCTCAAATGCCAAAGTTTGAAATAGCATGTCTCGGAGCTCTGGCTGGGAAACTGCCTTATTGACTGTAGTTTTTAGTCAGGCTAGAAAGTCGGCATACAGTTCATTCCCCAACTGTGTTATCTTAATAAAAGAGTTAGAGATATCTCCAGGAGCCTGAACCTTTTCCCAGACCCTAAGACAACACAGCCTTGTCTGGATTGTGGCTTTTGTCATCATACTGGAGTTAATTGGAAATCCCCAGCCACTGACCCGACCCAGTGAGCTGTTCTGATGATATCGGGACTCCTCTCTGCAGGTCGGCCTCCTCCTTCCACCAGGTTTTGAACTGTAAATACTGTCCAGACTCAAGAACAGTTCTGGCTGTCATGTCCCAGTAATAAGGAATGAGCCACTACTCTTGTGCAAGCCCCTGTAACAGACCTCTAGAAAATGAGGATTGCATACCATACTGTGCTATGGCCTGTTTCAAATCTTTCAGAACCGCAAAGGTGATCATATGGTGATCAAAATGTTGTCCCCCTTGAGGATGTTGCGGATCAGGAGGAATATCAGTGACCCTAACCGGAAAAGGCTCCAAACTGTCTTCCCACCTAAAGTCACCAGTGTTACGCCCTTCTAACACAGCTTTCATAACAGAAGCTACAGGTGGTTCATTTATACAGGGAGGCCCTGAGGGCAATATTGGGTGCTCTAAGTCAGCATTTCTGACAGTGAGATTATTTACCCGGTCTTCCAATTGTTTGATCTGAGCAGCCATAAGGGCTATAGAGGTAATTCCTTGCTTATTTGTGTCTGTACCATATGCTCGTGATCCCCAGTTCTCCTCAGGTCCAGCTTCCCACTGAACCTCACTATTCTCCTCACTTTCAAATTTTGTTTGAACATCACTTTCTTCCTCAGTTTCTAATTCTCACGACTCCCCAAAAAGGAAGTTACCCATTGTTTTCTCTATATGTCTTTATTAAAGACCTCACTTATTCTGAGTAATGTTCCCTTGATTCTAGACTGGCCAAAAGTCCCACTTGCCCTGAGTGGAGTTTCCCTTTGGACTTCCTCCCACCATCTCCCAAAGGTGTCACTTAACTTCTCTAGTGTCACTTTTCCCTTTGGTCCACGTCCCTGGTGTCCTGTTGTGTCCTGCTGGATCCTGCCAGCTTCGCCAGATGTCAGATCCTCTATGGCCCTGGTCTCGATTGCAGCTGAAAGGAACCAGGCGAGACACAGATTAGAAGTACAAGCTTGTAGGAGGTGGGCTAACCTTGATTTCAGGGCAGCTCTGAGCAATCTCCCCAGTAGCCTTTTATTGAGACAGCACAAGATAGGTGAGGGGAGTATTAGACAATGACTATGTGCCCAAGGATAGGTTCTTTCTCTGCAAGGAGCACTTGCCCGAGGGCCCGCCCCCCAGCTGCAAATCATCTTGCTCAGAGGTCATGTGGCTCTTGGCATCCTCTACAAGGAGGACTCCCCGGGCAATTGAAGCAACATCAAAAATACATTACTGGGATCTGATCAAACTATAAAGCTACTGCACAGCCAAGAAGACAGTATTTAAAGCAAGCAGACAGCCTTCAGAATGGGAGAGGATATTTGCAGATTACCCTTCTGAAAAGGTTTGATAACCAGCATCCACAGAGAACTTAAACATATTAAAAAGAGAAGAACAAGTAATCTCATTTCATTGCAGGCAAGGGACTTAAACAGAAGCTTCTCTGAAGAAGATAGGTGGCTGGCCTATAGACACATAAAAAAATGTTCAGCACCTTTAATCATCAGAGAAATGAAAATGAAAACCACTTTGAGATATCATCTAACTCCTGCAAGAGTGGTTCACATCACAAAATCCCAAGACTACAGATGCTGGAGAGTACAGGATCCCAAAACTACAGATGTGGAGAAAAGGGAACACTTCTGCACTTCTGGTGGGACTGCAAGCTAATATGTCCCTTTTGGAAAGAAGTATGAAGAATACTCAGGGATCTAAAAGTAGACCTGCCATTTGATCCTGCAATTCCTCTACTAGGTGTATATCCAAAATACCAAAAATCACTTTATAACAAATCTATTTGCACCAGATTGTTCATTGGAGCTCAATTCATAATAGCCAAGTCATGGAAGAAGCTCAAGTGCCCATTGACCCATGAATGGATTAATAAATAGTGGTATATGTATACCATGGAATTTTATGCAGCCTTAAAAAAGATGGAGAGTTTACCTCTTTCACATTTACATGGATGGAGCTGGAACATATCCTGCTTAGTAAAGTATCACAAGAATGGAAGAAAAAATATCCAATGTACTCAGTACTATTATGAAACCAATTTACAATCACTCACACTTTCATTTGAAGAATAGATCACAACTATGGCCCAAGATGAAGGAGGGAGGAGGGGGAGATGAAAGGAGAAGGGGGTGGTGGATCGAGTGAGGGTGAATGGTGGGATCTATGGTGCCTAATGCAAGGGTACATGTCAGCTCTATTAGTGTATAGTATAAATGTCTTAACACAATAATTAAGTAAATAAGATGAGCTATATATTAACCAGTGTGATGTAATTGTTCCTAATTCTATATGAAATCAGCACAATGTACCCCATTAATGCATTAATGTATACATGATCTATGTGTTTATTATTTAATAAAAAATAAAAGGCATAAAGAGTAAAAAGAATAAAAATAAAAACTTGTACAAATCTTGTTTCCTGAAAACTTCATAATGCTGATGAAAGTAATGAGAAAAAGATCTAATTAATAGAGATTAGATTTGTGAAGTGCAAGACTTCCCATAGTAATCAGTTCTCTTTACTTATATTTCTTATCATCTCTGTGAAAACCAAAGCAAGATTGTTTGTAGTTTAAACTAGATTATGCAAAAAATGTACAGAGCAAAGGGAAGGAAGAAGTATAGCTACAACAATTTTGATAGTATTAATACATAAAAGAAATAAAGCTACATTGTTGTGGACTTTTAATATAAATAACTCAACAATGTCACCTTATTTCTTAAAAAACAAGAAACTCAAGGACAATTTTAGAAGTGATGCATATGTTTAGTACCCTGGCTGGTTCTGGTTAGGTACAAGTATAAGTGTCTGTCTAAACTCCTTAAAATATATACATAAAATGGATGTAATTTTTGTATATCAATTATACCTAAATGAAGCTTAAAAAAAGAGTTATATATCCATAGTAATGCACACTGTGTGATATTAGTAGAGGACAGACCCAGATCAACACAGGGGTAAACAAGGCCCTTCAACGTTTGGATTCCTGGCCACCAATTTCACCTCCTGCGGACCTCCTGCATTATTCTGGGCAACAGAGGTAGGAGCAGGTCCTTGGGTGGGCAGAGGACCTTCTATCCATGCGACGGGTGGGGCCATCTGCAGGCTGGAGGACTGGTTGGGATGGGTGGGGAATGTCCTGCACCTGGAGCCTGGGTTGGCAGGTGCTGCTTCCTGTCTGTCATGTACCCTAGAAGTAGGCCAGAGAAAGAGACAGTTGAGGACATTACAGAACTTTGCAGCAAGGACATTGGCTGCAGTCATTGCCCCTCAGGCACGGAGGCCCTAGCGAGAGAACCTGAGCCTAGAAGGTCCTGTGCCCTGTGGAGTGAACATTGCTCTTCTGGGTTTTCTTTTCCTTTAATTCGCTGAAAGATTGAACTGTGGCACCGCCGGAGTCCTCTCTGCAGGCGATGTGGATGTTTGTCCTCCATGGATCCTGAAGAGCTCCAGGGCCCAGCCCCAGGGGAATCAAATGCTCAGGGTTTTTGAGTGATTCCTAAATCCCCAATCATTCTATGTTTTGAGGTTTAGATAACAATACTAAATGGTCTCATCATTTTGAAGTTCATTCCTGCAATATAAAACATTGAAAAACTTCACACTGCGGTTTATGTTTACCAGTGGTGTTAAACATTGATTTTGTGATAATAACCACAGAAAATGATTGTTCATGATTGTAATTACGTGCATAGGTTCTTTCTGGCCATTTGGAAAGATGACTATACACCATAATGTAGTTGTTTCATAGAATTAGAAGGAAAGAACAGATATTTTAAGATTCAATGCATAGGGTATCCCTGGAATAGGAAAATTCAAGGAGGTGGAAGTCTAGTGGAGGTTACCAGGGTCTGTGATAATGGGGGATTGTAGGGAGAGGGCTATGGCCGGCAGGGCCCCCACAGCCTGGGAAATGGTCAGGTAGAAACCCCCAACCACTTGTCCTCTCTTATCAACACTGTTTTCACCTGCCAAAAGTCACATAGCCCATGCATACTTTCCTCAGGATTGACAAGCACACAGTTTTTACTCTTTAAGGTTGATCACTACCCAATGTGTAAAGAGTTATGCAATCTTAAGATACTGTATAAGTAAAGCTGTTTCCATGGTTCAGTGGCTGGCTGCAATCAATTGCATCAGCATTTTCAACACCAGCCTAGCTCTCAGTTCCTGTCCTTAATGCCTTTGTATTTCTTCATTTTCCACCTTTCTACTCAGGTCAACTCTCCCTCTTCCCACCGGTGGTAAGAGATCCCTGTCTCGTCTGGGTACATGACATGGGATAGGGAGTTAATTTTTAATAGGAACACAGTTTCTGTTTACGGTGATGGACATGTTCTTTCTGGAAATGAATAGCCATGAGGCTTTCATTACATTGTCAGCTTAATTAATGCCAATTACATGGAGACTTGAAATGATTAAAATAAATTTAGAATTATGTCTATTTGACAATGCAAACAAAATTAAAAATGAATGGTAGAATTGGGAAACCATGACTTTTGTGCTAGCTAGTTCTCAGAATGCTTCTTCCAGCTTTCATCCCTTCTCTGTGGCATAGAGAACACAGTTTTGAGTTGCTGTTATGCATTCCCATTCCTTTATTCTGGAGATTTTAAGGTTATAATTTTCAAGTTTTCATAGTTTTGTAAGAAAATTCGCTGTGAGGTACTTAGGATTCCACTGTAGCTTCAAGTGGGTTTTCTCTTGAGTTTTTACCCCAAGTCTGTCCCCTAGAGAGTGAGCTTCATAAGTCTGTGTACACACTGCCCTAGAGATATTTTTCTGTTACTGACGAAATTATATGGATGGTATTTTCTTTGTTAAGAACTGAGCTTTCCAAGGTATTGGCTTATGGTAAATGTTTGTTTATAAGTCCAGTTTTGCAAGTGACTTCGATTCTTACAGTGTCTTGTACTCTGAGATAGTAACTAACATATATGCTATTCTGAAATTTTTTCTGAAAGTTCTAAGACAGTGTAGATAACGAAATATGGAAATAATTTATATTTTTTCCAAAAAGAAATGACCAGATTAAGTGCAATAGGATTTTACAATATACTATTCTTGTTATTAGAAGGTGTCTGGAAGTTTCAAAAATCTAAGATAATTCATGTTTTAACCCATTTAATTTTCATTTGTTTAGCCTCATTTTTAAGTGTATAAGGATATGCATGCTCAATGTGTATTCCTTCTATTAACATACAATTTTACAGGGGAAGAACCTCAGATTCACACTCATGGGTGAGCTATTTTGAAAAGGTACAGTGAGAAATTTAAGCACTTTTCCATATGTGTTCACTGTATACACACCCTACATATAAGGAGGGTATTAGAGCCACACGGAAGAAGTTTTAATGTTCCTTTGCACCAGAGAAAGCACCCCCAACAGTGCTGTTGGTGAGTTCTCCATATTTGAAAGTGTTAAATTCACTTGATTCAAAGTGCTTTGACTCCATTCACTTCTGCCCATCTCTACTGGGACTGTCACCTCTGAACTGGACAAGTGCAAAAACTTCCTAACTTGTCTCCCTGCTTGTCATGGTGTATGTCCCCATCTCTACATTCATTTTCCTACTGAGCTCCTAGTGATCTTGATGAAGTGCAAATTGGATCATCCTATGTACATTGACACGTCTACATTTCCCTTGGTTTCCAAGATTCTACAGATCAAGATGAATCCATAACATGGGCTCAGAGCTCCAGAGGAAGTAGACTCTGCTGAACTCTCACCCTATTCATTGCCTGGATTTCTGTGCTCCATCCTCTCCATGTGTCATTCAAGCCTGAACGGTGCTTGTTCTTGCTACAGACCACTTACACCTGTTGTTCCTTCCCCTACAACTGTCTCTCCACAATTGACTTCTTACTATTCTAGTCTGAATGGAGGCATCACTTCTCTGCACTCTCCCTTATTCTATTCAGCTGGTTGTTGATTCCGTCCCCCTGTGTACTTCCATTTTCTAGCACATTTAAACGCATGTGAATGTGTTTATTTTGTATCGTCTATAGAATACACGTTCCACGAAAGTACTTGTCAGCTCTCTTTGTGTGTTCTTGCATGTCCAGTTTTTAGCATGGTGAAAGGCATAAGATCAAAACTCAGTAAATCCCTGAAGGCAGGAAGAAATGAGTGAATGGATTTAAAGATCTTATCAGCACACACATTTACTCTGCATAATGCTGTCATGGTAGTGATTAGCTCTCCATTAATGGTGTGTGCATTGTAGTATTTTGTATTTTTTTTACTCACATTTACCAGTGAGTTTTAAAATTTACATGCTTTGGAAACAGAGTCTCACTCTGTGCTGTGAGTAGAGTGCTTTGGCATTATCATAGCTCACAGCAACCTCAAACTCTTGGGCTCAAGCAATCCTCTTGCCTCAGCCTCCTGAGACTCTAGGACTACAGGCATCACTACTGGCTACTTTTTCTATTTTAATTCCAAATGAGGTCTTGCTATTGCTCTGAGCTCAAGGGGTTTGTTTGCCTCAGCCATGCAGAGTGCTAGGATTAAAGGTGTGCGCCACCAGGCCCCATCTATTTTGCCTTTAATATAAACCCATTTTACCTGATTGTGTGTCAAAGAGATGCATCTGCACACATTTGCAAAAAGGAACACAGGGTGGAAATACACCAATATAGTCATTGAGAATGGTTGTCCCCAGATAACAGACTGAAGGGTGATTTTTAATGTGATTTTTTTTTGTATCCTCTTATTTGCCATATTCTCTATAGTGAACCCCATCAGAATCAACAAAGCAAATCAATGGTGCTTAAAAGAGAAGGAAGTGAGCACACAGTGCTGTGTTAGTTTTCCAGGGCCGTAGGAGCCAAGTACCCCATACTAGGTGGCTTAAAACAACACAAAAGTCTCGTCTCATGATTCTAGAGCCTGGAAGTCAAAAACAATTCAGGTGTTCTCAGTATCGTGCTTCCTTTGATGGCTCCAGGGAAGAAACAGTTGCGTGCCTCTTTCCTAGTTTCTGGTGGTTTGCCAGGAGTCATTTATTTCCTTTGGTTTAGATATATTACTCCAATCTTCAAACTCCTTTTGTTTCTCACATGCTCTTCCCTCTTTGTGTAGCTCTGTGTCCAAATTTCCCCTCCTTGGAAGGACCCTAATCGTATGGCACAGGTCCCATTCTAATGATGTCATTTTGACTCCATGACTTTTATAAAGACTCTTACGTTCAAAAGTGACATTCTGAGGAACTGAGAATTAGGATTTTACCCTGTCATCCCTGGGTACAGAAGTCAACTCATAAACAGATTTGTTCCCCCAAATGAGCAAAAGTATAGAGTGACTACATGGTCTTCTTTAGTGGGTAAGGGAGTCGATGGAGCTGGGGTCTGACTGTGAGGAACTTGTGACGTTACTGTGGTAGCCAACCTCTGGGATGGTTCCCAATGATCTCTGATCTGCCCTTCACAGCCTGCGTTGTCCTTTCCCTTACTTGAGCACTGGTCTGCATGACCTATAGATTATGTTAGTAGTAATGGGGTGTCCCTTTTGAAGCTGAGTTATAACAGACATTAGACTGCTGCCTTGTTCTTTTGTGGAGCACTTGCTGTGAGAAAACCAGACACAGTGTAATGAGGACATTCAAGCCACCTGGTGGCGGAGACTGACGCCTCCAGCCAGTAGCCATGTCAGTTAGCCTGGCCTGAAGGGGACCCTCCTGCCCTAGTCAGGCCTCCAGACAACCATAGACCCAGATGATGTCTTGATTATGACATAGTGATATATCCTGCTTTAGCTTCCCATTGCTGCTGCAGCAAGTAAGCACAAGTGTAGCAGCTAAAACAATATAAGTTTATTCTTTTATAGTCCTAGAGGTCAGAGGTCCAAAATGAGTCATTAATGATCAAAAAAACAAAGGTGTAGTCATGGTTGATTTCTTCTGAAGTCTCCATGGGCCAATCTGTTCCAGCTTCTCGGGGCAGCCAGCATTTCTGGGCTCCTGGATGCATCACTCTCATGTCTTCTTCCATCTCCATGTTACCAGGTTTTCCCTCATTAATACTCTTCCCTCCATCTTGGGGCAGCACCTGTGGCTCAATGAATAGGGCACCAGCCCCATATACCAAGGGTGGTGAGTTCTAACCTGGCCCCAGGCAAAGTTCAACAAAAAAATAGCCGGGCATTGTGGCGGGCACCTGTAGTCCCAGCTCCTTGGGAGGCTGAGGCAAGAGAATCTCCTGAGCCCAAGAGCTGGAGGTTGCTGTGAGCTGTGATACTATGGCACTCTACCAAGGACAACAAAGTGAAACTCCATCTCGAAAAAAAAAAAAAAAAAGACTCTCCCCATCCTCTTAAATGGACCCTTGTGATTCTACGTAGGGCCCACCAGGATAACCCAGGATAATCTTCACACCTCAAGATCCTGAACTCAATCTCATCTGTAAAATGTCTTTTGCATATAAGGAAACGTATTTGTATGTTCTAGGATTAGGGCATGGACATCTTTGGGAAGCCCTTATTCAGCCTACCAAGCTATGTGGGCCAGAACCTCCAAGATACCCCCTCCTGAATTCTCACCCTGCAAAAATCGTGAGTGATAATAAATGACATTTGACATTTAAAACACTAAGTTTTGAAGTAATTTGTTGTGCAGCAATAAGAAACTAAGAAAGAACAGGGATTTGTACTTTAGCATTTGATTCTATAGCCCTTGAAAGTCATCATTCTGGATATCTTGTAACTTTCTTCCTGAAATGCTTATATAGAAAGTGTGCAAATCTAAGTGAAAAATTGAACAAATTTTTAAAAATGGAAAGCACAATAATCTGTCTTAAATAATAAAGCCTGGGTAGATCTTGGATGTTTTTACACTCTTGTGTCAGTCATTTTGCCTGCTTTCTCTCACATCTATTCTCATCCCTTTTCTGCTCTGCTGCAAAATTGCAGAGAACAACTTTGTTTCCTGTTTCTTGCCTTCTGATAAGTTCAGCCAATGAAAGACAATAATGGACACTTAAAAGGAGCAGGAGGAGGAAAGCCAGGATAGTTCTCCTTCGCTGGAACTGCCTTGGGGCTCCCTGGAAACAGCTGTACTTTCTTCTAATTCTGAATCCCATTAGGAACTCCCCTTCTCCAAGAAGCTATCTTGTGCTAGGCAGCACCATTGATGTCCCATTGTACGCCCCAACTTCTCAGGTTTTCCTTCTAGGCCTAGGCTGGCTGTGCCTTCCTGCTAATTAAAACACAACCTTTCTCAAATCCCTCTCCTTGGGGGTGTTCCCACTGAGTGTGACACACAAACCCAGTAGATGAGCAGGTGGGCAGGTGGCAGGTCCCCAGACTTGATACTTGATCTATGTACTGTCTGTCCTCTATTGATGGCTTTCTTGTTCTCATCTCTTGTCACTCTGTTTAACTAACTCATCTTCTATGCTGCCCTTGTTTTTTGTTCATATTTTTTCTTTGCAGGATGATGGAAAAGCTTTGGAGCCAGAGTCCTACATTCTAATATCAGCAATGTGGGGATGAATTTTCCCTTTCTGAGGCTCCTCATTTTTCCCCAATAATTAAATGATAGTAATGCCACTGTTGGTATTTGATCTGCCACACTCAGACCTCTCACTACAGGCCTGGGAAGGAGATTCTAATAGTGCCCTCATTTCCCAAGAGACCACTGAGGATCAGAGAGGTTAAATAACTTGCTGAAGGTCACACAGCCATTGAGCACCAGAGTTGGAACTTGAGCACAGGCACCAGGGCTCCAGGGACTACTTTCACTTTCCTGATATTATGGACTTGACTCTTTTCAGGGCCCCATTTCCTCTATCCATATCCTTGGTCCCAGACCAGCACTCCCACCCCTAAGACCCAGAATCTGTCTCTTTCCTCTGCCCAGTAAGAGATAGTATGTAACCTTTAGATGCTTCCTGCTCCCCCATGAACTGAGAGGGGCAAAATTTACCCAAACAAAACTAGGAAGGTACATCTGTGCCCCTTCTTCATGTGTTGGGACCCAAGACCTGGATGCTCACTCAGCTTTGTGGGCCTACAGCTGTGTGACATTGGACAGGAAATTTTGGTGTTCTGGCCTTCAGCTTCCTCACATCTCAACTGGTCAAGACATTCAACTAATGTTTATGGGATTCAATGTCCTTAACATATGCCTAAGACCAATGTACTTCTGATAGGATATATGGCAGAATTCCAGATTTCTCAGCCTTGGTGTCTTCCAAAAACAGTGGTGCCATGTCTCTTGGGAAGTAGTGGCTGATTCCCAGGGACACCATTCTCCTGGCCCACTAGGAAAGAGCTGAGTGTGGGGCAAATGCTCTTGTAAACTGCAGGGATTTTGTATCCAGACACTTTCAAGGTGCATTTACGAGCTGACATGGTGAAATCCTGGGGTGAGCAACCTCTTCTGTTCTTCAGTGTCCTTTATTTCCTCTGACAGATCCTGGCCTCCAGCCTGGGTGCCTATTGTGGGAACAGAGATGTGAGGAAACAGCAGCTTTGCCTCAGGTGTAAAACTTGCTCCTGTAATTATTAAGAGATGCAAAAAAACCAGGCCTCACAACTCAAAATGGTGTGTAGCAAATCATCTTTATTTTGGGCCACCTTATATACCCTGGTGGTACTGTACACAATTAATCTATCATCTATATCTTTTTACCATTACCTAACTTCTATCTAAAATTGACTTACGGGGAGAAATGCAGTCTACAAATCAACACAATACCTTCTGCTTTTACATTCTTCTCAGATATGTGTTAGCTTTTGAACAAAGTATCTAAAAGATCATAAAAAGCTGCAGGGTAACTGGGAAAATGAACCCCTCAAGCACACATTTAGTTAACATAAAATGGATTTATGACTTTGTTTCTCTACAGAGCAGAGATCTTTAGGCTCCAAAACAATATGTGTAAAACATATGTCATCCTCTGATCCATATCACCAGGGAAAGGGTTGACAGCCCCTAACCTCCTGGGCTTAACGAAAGCATACTTTCAGAGTCACTGCTTTTATGGACTTTTACCTCCGGACAAACAGTCACTGTGTACGCTCAGGAGGGGCCCAGCTCTCTTGCTTCTGTATTAACAGAAGCCATTTTAGTCCATTAAAGGCTCACCATTGTGTGGCTTATGTAGGGTGGTCTTCTGACCCTACATTTCCCTGTTCCTTTTTTGATGCATATCATTCATATCTGTTATCATGACAGCAAACACTTGAGCATAACGCTCAATTCTCTTGTTGAGCATGCTTCACTTTTCTACAAATCACATACAAAATTAAACCCATAATTAAAAACAAGGCCAAAGATACTACTGAACTTCCAATTAAACCTTGGATTTTAGGTGAAGGATTCATCTATTCTATTCCATCAGCTGTGCCTTACAATACTTGATCTCCATCTATGTTTTTTAAAAGTGGAATACACTTCATGCTGTAAATTAACAATTTTATTAGTTAAATTCTCATAGTTTAACAAATGCTTTTTAACTTTCCCAAGGGAACTTAGTTTCATTATACATCACAGGGGTTATACAAAAAGTTGTCATATTCCAATCACAGTTCAACCTTGTCTGTTTCTTTAAATTCACCAATTCATCCCCCAACATTACAACAGCTTTTTATAAATCAGAAATCTCATTATACAATTCAGTATCAATTTGTTTTTGAGGAGTCCATAACTGTTCAGAATTCTTATCCCAATCAGCCACAATTCTGAGTCTTAATTCCTTGGGTAAGAGCAGCACCAGCTGTCACCACTGATGCTGTCACAGCTATAATCCCCAAAATGGCTGCTACCAAAAGTCCAATAAAACATTTACTTCATTTCAAAATATGGTCTGCAAGCAGTTGTAAAACAGTCAAGGCAGGCGATTCTTCCCATTATCTATTCAAGTTCACCGGGATCCAGACATTTGTCCAGGCTCTCAATATTGTACAGCTGTTCCTTTTCAGGATTGAAACTCACAGATTGGTTAATACAAGCAAACGATTGACATGTGGCACAAAATAGTTCTCCTGTTTTTTCATTTCACTTAACATCTCCTTTTAACCACACAAATAGTAGCCTGCAAACAAGCTTGTATGCTCCTCCTTTCTTGCAGCCGAAACTCTAGTCCATACTGTTGAGGAGTGGTGGAGTGATGATAATATAATCCACCTGTCAAAGCTTTTAATGATTAAACTGCAGCAGCTGCTTTCCATAAATGATTTTTGGTTTGGATACCCTAAATTCCAGGTACAGGTGGTGAACAGCCTACGTCAGTCCAAGTCATAGGAGAGGCCATTTGAAAATGCACTTTCTCTTTGTCTGTTGGGTAGGTATATCTATCTTCAGGCAAATGAAAACTTATTGGAGTTTTAACATCATGCAATAAAGTTGCCTTAGGCGCCCAATCACACACTTCACCTTTAGAAGTGTTAGTGAGAAAGTAAACTTTTTCTCCCTTGCATCATGTCCAATGCAACCAATCTTTTACTTCTTTAAAGCTATAGTCTTTATAAGGCAGGAGCTCTAAATCAATTGGGACATACCCCGGTATGAATATGGAAATAGAATTAGTACTTAACATAAACATTTCTCTTAAAACATCTCCAGCTGGAGAAGGCCAATCATAGTGGCTTAATCAGAACTGAGTGTCCATATGTAAACATTGATATTTTTGTCCAAAAAAAAATTGGAGGACCAGTGACTCCAGTGATGTAGTTAGTAATTACCATGCCCTCTTCCTCAGGCTTAAATGGCCCTTGGGTATCATATGGACCAGGGAGCCACACAGAGTCATTAACATAAATAGGCACAGTAGGTTCTGTTCAGCTAACCCCTCTCAATAACGATGGGTATGGAATGTAGGTCCAATAATGATAATCCTCTCCTTTAGCAGCAGTGACCAGAAATGCAAACATAGCTAAAAACAGAGAGACGGGTGTTACCTTACCACCTTTCTTCTGCAGGTTGTTGGTTGCCACTTGTGCCAGCTTCTGTAGCTGCTCTAGAGTCAACAGTACTGGGCTAGGAGTTACTGCTCTTTTCTTCTTCTTTTTCAGTTTCTTGTGATTTAGAGACAGGTGTCAGAGTCTCGTTGTCATGCTGCCTACTTCTAAGGGCATTTTGGTGACTCTCCTCATTGGATGCTTCATCATGAGGAGGATTTTGTAATTTAATGTTTTAATCTGGAATCTAAAAGTTATGATTTCCTGTGGAAACATAAGTAAACCCTCTCCCCCATCTTATGACTGTGGCAGGAAGCCACTCATTTTTAAGAATGTCCTTGTAATATACAGGTTGGTCAGCAGGGGGCGTTGTTACCACACCCCAATGTTTACACAGTGATGTTTCATTTTCATCATTCAAATTCAAAAAACTTAAAGTGAATAGGGCAGAGGATATTTTATTTCTCGGGGTAGTATACTGTCCTTCCCCCTTCTGTTTCAAGAGCATTTCTTTTAATGTTCTATTTTGTCTTTCTATTGTAGCTTGTCCAGTACTATTTCCTGGTATTCCAGTGATGTGATTGATATTATGAATTTAAAAAAATTCTTTACATTTATTAGAAATATATGCAGATCCATTATCTGTTTTGATGGTAATTGGTTTTCCCATAACAGCAAAAGCTTTTAATAAGTGTGTTATTACAGCATCTGCTTTTTCAGAAGACAATGCAGTTGCTCATGAAAAATGGGAATATGTATCTACTGAATGGTGAATATATTTAGTTCTGCCAAATTCTGGAAATAAAGTTCCATCCATTTGTCAAATTTGATTAGATTTTAAACCTCTAGGGTTGACTCCTTGTGGTAAAGGAGGAGCCACCATTGGTTGGCAAGTAGGACAAGATCTAATTATAGCTCTAGCAGAATGCCGAGATACCTCATGTCTTTGTTTTAAAGACTTGGCATTTAAATGATGTAGTTTATATTCTTGCTGATCTGAAGAAAACTGAACCAACCAGTTGATCTCACATGATTTCCTTCAGACAAAGGTTGAGGTAGGCCTGAATGAGCTCTTATATGTGTTATATATAATGACCATTGGTGAGCTCTTATTAAAGTTTGTATTTGAATAAACAATTTATTTAACTCTGAAATAGTATAAGAAAGAGTTACAGTTTCTATATTTTGCACTACTGTGGTCGAAATTTTGAATCGCCCACCAAGTTTAATGGACAATTTTTATAATCAGTTAATAACATTACAATGGCAATTTTTTTTTCCTTTTGTACAGATTTATAAGGAGACTGTTCTACCTTTTGAATACCAGGCCCAATATATCCTGTCATTCCTAGTTTGTTGGCATCAGTGTAAAAGGTTAATGCATTTTCAATAGGCTCATTCTTAATTATTTTAGGTAAAATTTTAGGTAACATCCAATTAGTTTTCTTAAGAAACTCACCCTCAGTTGATACTCATTGCATTAAAGGGTAGGGGTGTGTGTAAGTAGAAGGCAGAAATTTTGCTAAGTCTAGACAAAGTTTAGGGCAGTACCAGAGAGTAATGAGCACAGGGAAGGAGCACTGAGGGGCAGTCAGATGTACTGAGCTTCAGGTCTAGCACTGTCAGGAAATCTTTGCTTCTCATTGCCTCAGTTCCTAATCTATAAAATGGAGCAAGAATAGTCAACTCATCTACCACATCTGTGGAGCACAAGAGAAAGGCATGAACCTAAAACACTCAACACAGCACAGGTCACAAAAGTAGCCTGTCGTCTTTGCCTGCTCTGGTGAAAGCTGTGAAGGGCTTCCATCTTTGCCTTTGCTGCTATTGGGAAGAGCAAGGTGGGGCATCCAAGGCACAGGGTTGAATGAAAACTATTCTTGTTTCTACCCTCCCCACAAACTCCCCTGCCAGATCCATCCATTCTGTGGGCTCTTCATTTGAAACTAGGTTCTTTGACCCTTGTGTATGTTTGGTCATCTATCCAAGATGAGCTAGCACCACTCAGCATGGCAGTGCAGATCCAGAGTGCGGTCAGACATGTTAGGTGCAGCATCTACTGAATGGCTGAGCAATCTATGGTCCCCAGGCCATGCCCCGGATCATCCATTTCCTCCTATATAAAGTGCAGAGCACCTGACTAAAGGTCTGATCAAGCCATCCACAGAGAGAGCCTCTCATGGAGCACCCACAATGTTGTAGGTGATCACTGGGCTCCTGGTATGGCTGATGGTGTGTCTCCTCCCCAGTGAATGGGTAGAAAGTTAGGTAGAGGTCTTGTCTAAGGCCAGGCTGTGCTTAGAGTGGTCTTCATCCAGGAGCAGTACTTGGAGAAACTTGCAACAGCAAGACAGACCCCATAGACAGACCTGTAAACATCCATTCAATGAGTTGCTGACCTGCAGGCAGACTTCGAAGAGGTGGCCAGTGATAGTAATATCGAGAGATAAGCTGTAAGGGTCCTGGTATGGCTGGGCACAGCAGGTGGACTGTACCGTGGGGAGCTCTGCAGTCTCCACCTAGCCTAGAAGACCAGATGATCTTGGAAACCCATGACCACTCTGTAGACAGAGGGATACCTAGCTTGCGTGGGTGAGGACAGACCACTGAAACCACCTGGCCCTGCTTGCTAAGCATTTGGTAAAGCAATGTGTATGGAATGAGGACTTCAGTTTCTGATATGGGGCAATTTGGTGTCTAATCATGGCCTAATTTGTAAAGTGGACATAATAATATTAGAATGAACCACATGAAATTCCAAAAATTGGCCCTGTAGACATGAGGTTTTCTGTTATCAAACAACTTCCAACCTCAGAGGGCTGTTAAGGAAAGTTAATGGAGTTTTTAAATATATTTCACTTAAACAATGCTGGGGTATATACATGTATGTAAGTGGAGGCTATGTATGCACAGAATAATGAACATTATTATACAAAAGCAAGGTCTGATTCAAGGAAGCAATTTTGGGGTGGAGATTGACAAAACCACCCAAGTTTAATGTCAGGGCTTCTTGCCTTTACCAGAAGATAGGCTCCTCACCATCTCCACTCAAGTCCCAACCTACCACAGACCACAGTTGTGATGCTCAGCTGGAAGGAGTCGGAGTGTCCTAGCTGTGCACATGGGTGCAAGCTGTTCAGTCTCTTCAGGTGGCCAAAGCAACCTATTCCCAGGAACTGCATTTGTAGCCTTAGCTTGTTGCTTCTCTGAGTAGTACAACCTTGCCATGACATCTCTGTCCTCATCACAGCCTCTGTGTCTAAGCCTGGACTGCAGAGAAGATATTCCTTTACAATGCTTTGTAACAAGGAACCTGCAGGTGCAGTTTCCACCCAATGTCTACATGCTGGCCCTGCACACACCAAAGTGGGCAAAATTGGAAACCATTTTTTCCTGGTATTTCTCTCTGTGAAAGCTGGTTTGTGCTGTAATCATAACATTTAAATGTTAGGTCTTAGGGTGCCACTCTCTTGGTTTCCCAACAAGGAAACCTGACCTCGAGAAGTTTAAGGTTACACAGAAAATTCACATCAACACTGAGTTAGAATCCAGTTCTGCTGAGTTTCCTACCCTGACCTTTGCCACAACAGCCCAGTGAACAGGTGGTGGTAGGGGACAGGTGCTGGCCTTCGAAAGGTGTAGATATGAGACAGGCAAAGGAGGCTGGGAGGGTAACAAGTAGAGATCTGGAGCCCAGGTATATTGAACTGTTGAGAAGTAGAATAGGAGAAGAGCCCCAGAATGGTCCTATGTTTCTGGAACCTGCATATTGATTGATTTATGTGTGTGTGTGTTTGTGTCTGTGAATAAATTGGATGGTTTGATTTAGTCAGTAAGAAGAACCAAATGTCTATATTGACTATATTAGAGTCCACCTTGCCCATCCAAGGAGAAAAAAACTGGAAGGAAACACACCAACATTCTAACATTGAGGAAAGGTGTTATGGTGACAACTTTTTTTTTTCTTCAAGTTTATATTTTCTAATCTGTGCAATAAACATGCCCACACATCCCTAGCTATACTAATGGATTGGGGCCTGAAGGGTTGGTGTCCAGTTACCCCAAACTGAGTTCTCAATAAGGATTCAAACCTTCCTGTGGAGGGAGGGTGTGAGGGGGACAGAGAGAAATAGAGAAGCTTCAGCTGGAGTTGAGAATTTTTGAGAAATTTTTCAAATTACAAAATGTCACATTTCCCCATATTGGGAATTAGGTCTGAGTGTAAGAGGCCTTCCTGGCTAGAAACGCGGCTACTTGCTCAGAAAGCCAGGTGGCCTCTGCTTCAGCTTTTAAATTATGTGCTCTCCTATACTAGGGCCTGTGTTATAACTTGGACTGTGGCATCAACTTCCTTAGATTAATGGAGAAATGCTTTGGCTGTTCCCCAGGACGGCAGCCCACTCACTACTCACAGAGGGAGGATGTGTTGGCTGACAGGCAGCATCATCTTATTCCTGGCCCAGGGGCTGCAGCTGTTCTGTCTGTAGCCTAGGCTGTGGGGTTGGGCGAGCTGTGCAGAGGTCAACAGCTGACCTTTGACTCCTGAGTCAGCTGAAAATTCATTCATTCCATCCAGCCCAAACTGAGATGAATCCTCCAGAAAAGTGTCCCCAGTTGTCATGTTGGATAAATTGGATGTTACCCAAGTATTTTACAACCTGGCTAAAATTAGGCTACACAAGGGAAAGTAGAAAGATCTATGTCTAACCAAAGAATGTGGTATCCATGGAGGGCATACTTCTGAATTAATTTATTCCATAGTGTGTCATGTGAAAGTTGCAGGGTGCTGTACCATAGAGATTTAAGAGCTGCAATGAAATTATATGGCAAATAAGGAAGGCTGTTGCTCTCTCATGGCATACAGCAACTTTATCTCTTCCACCAAAGCTTATATAGGCAATACTCCACACAACTAATCAATGAACATATGATTTAAAACTTAGCCCCAGGCCTTTCACTGCCTGGCTTCTAAGGATCTACCATTAACCAATAAGCATTTCACTAACATTATCTAAAGCTATTCTTATGCTAAGTAATTAAAAACAAAACCACAAAACAAGGTTCTGGGGGAGTAAGCTATTTGAATGTTTGACCTTTAATGGACCATCTGGAGGCAATCTTTTATCTTTAGGGAGTAGTGGGGAAATTCCTGAGATATACAGGTACCTGCCTGCAAGCCTGCCCCCACAAAGCCAGGCCTTTAATCACTTCTCCATGACCAGGCCTTTAGCCAAATATGGAGTTCTATCCAGGATTTTTTCCTTTCTAACTTACAAAAGACTTCAAACTTGCCTTCACAAAATGGAACAATTTAAAGGCTTATTTATAGGTTTTCCACCTATAATTCCCCCTTTCCTTTTTATTGTGGTTTTGAGCATTTATATCACTTATCATTAATGCAAAAATCGCAGTATGTCTTTCATTTCCTTGCTTAGCTTGATTAATTCTCTTACATACAATATATAAAATCAAACACAAAATTAATAACAATGCAAATGATCCTACAGAACTTCTAATTAGACCACTAATTTTTGGCAATGGATTTAACTGTTCTAGTCTATCAGCAATTTCTTTTAAAATTGTATCTCCATCTACATTTTTTAATTTATGCTGAAAAAGTAGAGTACACTTCATGTTGTAAATTAACAATATCAGTGGTTAAATTTTCATGGTTTAACAAATGTTTTTTCACTGTTTCCCATGGTAACTTAGTTTCATTGTATATAACAGGGGTAATACAAAAAGACGACATATTCCAATCATATTTCAATTTTATCTGTTTTTTTTTAAACTGACCAATTCATCACCTAACATAACAACAACTTGTTCTAAATATGATAATTCATTATATATTTCAGTATCAATCTGCTTTGGGGCAGTCCATAATTGTTCAGAGTTCTTATGCCAATTTGCCACAAAGTTTTGAGTCTTAATATTTTTAGTTAATGCAATGCAAGCAATAGCAGCAGCAGCAGTAACAGCAATAATCTCCAAGATGTCAGCAATCAGAAGACTTATGAAATGTCTGCTTCTTTGCAGTATCTAATGAGCTACAAGTTGTGGAATGGACAATGCTGGAGATTCCTGTCAAGGTCTGTTTAAGTTGACCTACACTCATCTCTGGTGCGAGCTCTCAGCAAGTACAATTGTTCCTTAGATGGATTAAAGCTCACAAGTTTTACACAAGTTGTTAACACAAGTAGACAATTGGCAAGTAGAACAAAATGATTTTCCCCTTACTTTACTCCAAGTAACATTTTCTTTTAGCTACCCAAAAGGAAGCTGTAAACAGGTTTGAATGTACTTGGTGACATTTATCACAAACTTCATTTCATATTTTTGGAAGTTGTTATAGAAGAATAATCCTCCAGTCCAAGCCTTAAGAGGTTGTAAAGCTACAGCAATTTTCCACAAATGCATTTGTTTAGCATATGTGGCAATTCCAGGTAACTGGCGGGGAAACCCTCCGTTCATCCATGAAATATACTCAGAAGCTAAGCTGATGCTTTACTCTCATTATATCAAATTTTTAAAGACAAAGCTGATTCTAGGTCTGATCTTAAGTAAGCCATATGTCCCCAATCCATGACTTCTCCACCTGTGGTATCAATAAGCATATGTACAAAATCTCCTTCACATTTGGTCCAATGTACCCATTCATGAGTTTCTGAAAACATATGCATTTTACAAGGTGGTAATTCAGGATCGGAAGAAATCTTATTAACATGGACCTTGTCTAGAGAGTAAGCACTTAACATAAACATTTCGGATATTTGTTCTTTGTTTTCCTGTTCATACACAGTAGCCCACATTTGAATAGACACGTTAAGGCAATGGGAGTGGTCTCCAAAACATATGGGAGGACCAATCATTCCCATAGTATAAATAAAAATTACCATGCCTTCTTCTTTAGGCCAGAACGGCCCTCTGGTGTCATAAGGACTGGGAAGCCAAAAAGAATCATTAACGTAAATAGGAACAGTAGGTTCCAACCAACTAACACCTCAAAGTAAAGGAGGGTTAGGAATATAAGTCCAATATTTGTATTTTTGTCCTTGAGTCTGCACAGTCAAAAGGGCCATCATTGCCAGAAATAGATTGGAGGCATTCATCTTCTGGTGGGTGTAATTCACCACTTCCTCCGCTTGATGGCAAAATTTCTTTCTTTTATTATTTTATATCATTTTAACATTGCTTTATTATTTATCACCCAGATTTATTTATTTATTCATTTATTGTTGTTGTTTTTGTTGCAGTTTGGCCAGGGCCGGTTTTGAACATGCCACCCTTGGTATATGGGGCCAGCGCCCCACTCACTGAGCCACTGGTGCCCCCCACCCCCCGAGGGCATAATCTCCTTACCTGAAGTCATCGGGAGTGCTTCCTTTGTCCAAGGCAGCAGTGATCATCTCTCCTTCCATGTTGATGTCAGTGTTAGTCCGTTCAAGTGGGACATCATTTGTTTCTCTGATTTCTGGGGGTGTGTTTGGGGGCCCATGTCAGAATTTCAAGATTTTATCTGGAACCAAAAGTTTAGTATTTGGGTGTGCCTGTGGCTCAGCGAGTAGGGCGCCGGCCCCATATACTGAGGGTGGCGGGTTCAAACCCTGCCCTGGCCGAACTGCATCAAAAATTAGCTGGGGGCTGTGGCGAGCACCTGTAGTTCTAGCTACCTGGGAGGCTGAGGCAAGAGAATCGCTTAAGCCTAAGATGTGGAGGTTGCTGTGAGCTGTGACTACACAGCACTCTACCAAGGGTGATAGAGTGAGACTCTGTCTCCACACACACACACAAAAAAAAAGTTTAGTATTTCTTGTAGAAATATAAGCGTAGCCTCTTCTCCAATGTATAACATGTACCAGGGTCCATGAGTTTGTTAGATTAGCCTTACAATAAATGGGTTGATTTAATGGAAGAGAAGTAATTTTGATCCAATGCTTATGAGCTGGAGTCTCATTTTTGTCATTCATATTCAAAAAATTTGAAGTAAAAGGAGCAGAAGATAATCTATTTCTCTGGTGATATACTGTTCTCCCCCTTTCTTTTGTTTTAACAGCATTTCTTTTAAAGTTTGATTTGTCTTTCAATAATGGCTTGTCCTGTACTATTACCAGAAATTCCAGTAATATGCTTTATATTATGTAATTTAAAAAAGGCTTGATGTTTGCAAGAAATATAAGCAGAACCATTATCTGTTTTTATAGTCAAAGGTTTACCAATGATTGAAAAGGCTTCCAATAAATGAGAAATTAAAGCATCAACCTTCACAGATGGCATTGCTGAAGCCCAAGAAAAATGAGAATAAGTATCTATAGAATGATGGATATATTTTAATTTTCCAAATTCGTGAAACAGAGTAACATGCATCTGCCATAATTGATTAGATAATAATCCTCTAGGATTGACTCCCATAGGTAAATGTGGAGGCATTAAATGCTGACAAGCAGGGCAAGAGCTTTTGCAGTATGCCAAAAAATGTCATGTGTTCTTTTTAAAGTTTGAGCATTAGTACGATGTAATGTATGCTCAGGTTGAGCAGATAAAACTGAACCTACTAATTGATAAATAGTTTGATTGCCCAATGAAATGGGTCCTGGTAAATTGGAATGAGCTGTAATATGAGTAATATATACAGGATAAGATCTATTTCTAATTAACTGCTGAAGGCATGAAAACAATAAAGTAAGTTTTTGTGAATTAAATGGCAAAGTAACAGTTTCAATAGTTTTTACAATTTGAATAGTATACTGTGAATCAGAATTAATATTAAGGGGACGATCAGGAAAATCCATCAGAAGTAATATAATAGAAAATAGCTCTGCTTTTTGTACAGATGAATAAGGGGATTGTTGTACTTTATGAGTAAGAGGACCTAAATATCCAGATACTCCCATTTTATTTGCATCTGTGTAAAATGTTTCTGCATTAGAGATGGATTCTAATTTCACTATTTTAGGCAAAACCCAAGAAGTATTTTTAAGAAAATAAATTCTTTTATCTGGACGAAAATGATTGTCTATTTTTCCAATATAATCTGATAATGCAATTTGCCATTCAATATTCAACATAAGTACATCAGAAATTTGATTATTAGTTAGAGGAACAACAATTTTTTCAGGATCTCTTCCTATTGTCTTAAGCGGTGTCTTCCTTTTAATATTATAAAGGCCATTTTTTGTACGTAGGTTTTCATACTTTTGGATGCTTTATTAGGTAAAAAGCACCATTCAACAAAGGCTGTTTCTTGTACAGTCAGTCCTGTAGGAGAGTGCATTGATGAAAAAGCATATATATAAAAATTATTGATTTGAGAGATTCAGTTTAATTAAGCATCCTGAATATGTTCCTCAACCCACTGTAATTCTTTTTCAGCTTCAGGATTAAGCTGTCTAAAGCTGAGAAGATTAGGATCCCTTTCTAAAATGGAACATAAATTAATAATAAAATAAATGGGGATTCCTAAAGTTGGCTGCACTCAATTAATATCTCCTAATAATTTTTTTTTTTTTTTTTTGAGACAGAGCCTCAAGCTGTCACCCTGGGTAGAGTGCCATGGCATCACAGCTCACAGCAACCTCTAATTCCCAGGCTCAAGCAGGTCTCTTGCCTCTGCCTCCCAAGTAGCTGGGACTACAGGTGCCTGCCACAACGCCCGGCCATTTTTTGATTGCAGCCGTCATTGTTTGGCGGGTCCGGGCTGGATTCAAACCTGCTAGCTCAGGTGTACGTGGCTGATGCCTTAGCCCGTTGAGCCACAGGCACCGAGCCTCCTAATAATTTTTGATAGTTATTTAGGGTTCGAAGAGAATCTCTTCTAATATGTACTTTTTGAGGAATAATATTTTGACCATTAATGTGATATCCTAAATATTCCCAAGGTTTGAACTTGGGAACTGAATTTTAACTTTATCTTCTGCCAATTTAAGACCATATTCTTTAAATTTGGAACATGCTAATTGGTATAATTCTTGTAATTTATTAGGGCATGGATGAGCCAACAATATATCACCCATATAATGTGAACACATGGCCTCTGGAAAAGATTTCTTAAGTTCTTCCAAAGGTTGATCTACAAATAGTTGACACAAGGTGGGGCTGTTAAGCTTACCTTGAGGCAATACCTTCCCGTGGAACCTCCCAGTGGGCTTTTCATTGTTTAAAGCAGGAACAGAAAAAGCAAAATGTTCTGCATCTTTTGGTTGCAAATGAATATTTAAAAAGCAATCTTTTCAGAGGGGTGGGGGGGGGAAATAATGTAATGAAGAATAATAAAATACATATATTTAAAAAAATAAAAATAAAAAAAAATAAAAA